>JAJONR010001200.1:0-116652 GCA_029582245.1 Solanum etuberosum | reverse complement strand
TAATTCAAGATTTCTAAAGTTCACAACCTAAAGTTCTAAAATCCTACAATAATTCAAGATTTCTAAAGTTCACAACCTAAAGTTCTAAAATCCTACAATAATTCAAGATTTCTAAAGTTCACAACTTAAAGTTCTAAAATCCTACAATAATTCAAGATTTCTAAAGTTCATAACCTAAAGTAAAAATCCTACAATAATTCAAGATTTCTAAAGTTCACAACCTAAAGTTCTAATATCCTACAAAAATTTAAGTTCTCAGAAGTTCACAACTCAAAGTTCTAAAATCCTACAATAATTCAAGATTTCTAAAGTTCACAACCTAAGTTCTGAAATCCTACAGTAATTCAAGATTTCTAAAGTTCACAACCTAAAATTCTAAAATCCTACAAAAATTCAAGTTGATATCTAATTTCTAAAATTAGTTCTATATAAACTTCAAATTCAAGAATTTCTAAGTTCAAGAATTCAAGTAACCTAATTTCAACTTTCATACACTATCCAATATTTTTCTAACTTCAAAGTAATCTAACTTTCATGTACAATCTAATATTTTTCTAACTTCAACTTTCAAGCCTACTAAATTCAAGAATTTCCAAGTTGGAAAATTCAACTAATCTAATTTTAACTTTCATATACTATCCAATATTTTTCTAACTTCAAAGTAATCTAACTTTCATATACAATTCCATATTTTTCTAACTTCAACTTTCAAACATACTAAATTCAAGAATTTCAAAGTTGGAAAATGCAACTAATCAAACTTCTAACTTTATAACTTCTAACTTCTAATTATTTGTTAGTTCTAACTTCTAATACTCAATTCACAATCATATTTAAAAAATCCCCAATTTATAAGAAAACCCTAAAATAAAAAAATCCCCAATTCTCTCCCTAACTAACAATAATAAAATATACAAATTAACAATTGAATAACACAATTTAACAAACTAAAATAATATACTAACTTATAACAAATCAAATATTACTAGAATTGAAAAAAACTAAAATGAAACCCTAACCTTAATAAGCTAAGGAAAAGAGGCAGTGGGGACGACGGGTGGCGGCGCCGGCGGGGCAAGGCGGCGACAGGACTAGTGCTCGGGGAAAGAAGGGCGACGGCGAAGTGGGGCGGCGTGGGGCTGCGACGCATCTGGTTTTAGAGAGAAGGGAGAGAAGAAAGAGAAAGAGAGATGGAAAAATGGGAAAACCCCCGCTTTTGGTTCAACATAATTTTAAAAATGCTACGGACATCGTCTCTTTGTTCGTCGCATTTTTAAAAATATTTGACCAACATTTTGACCAAAAAGCGACGGACCAAGAGACGCTGTCCGTCGCTTTTTAAAAATATTTGACTAGATATTTTGACCAAAAAATGACGGACTAAGAGATGCCGTCCGCCGCTTTTTTTAAATAATAATTAATAAAATAAAATAAATTAAAAACAACGGACAACGTGGTTATTATTTAATTTATAAATAATTATTTTTAATAAAAAGCGACGGACAACGTCTCTATATATATTAATAAATAATTATTAATTATATATATATTTAGCGCAAAAATCCACGAAAAAAGAGACGGACTAAGAGATGCCGTCCGTCGCTTTTTGTAAAATAATTTTTAAAATAATTATTTTTATTAAAAAGCGACGGACAGTGTGGCAAATGACATCGCTTTTTGGAACGACACCGTCCGTCGCTTTTCTGTCCGTCATTTTTTAGCAGTTTTTTATTAGTGAAAGTCATGCAATAGAGTTTAACTTTATAAGGTCTCTGTCCTAATCCTTATCTGATGCTCTACAGGATATGGCTACTCGAAGAGCTTAAGCTAGAAGGAATGTGAGGGAAAATGTGGAACAAAAGACTGCTCCTCAAGCTCCTCAAGCTCTGGTCGACCCTTTGGTCGAGCAAGTGACCAATGCGGAGATTAGGGCTGCTTTGCAAGTGTTGGCCCAAGCCAATAGGGAGGTTGCGGTTTCCGTAAACCCAAATGTGGGTACATCGGCATCTAGAGTGAGAGACTTCACTAGAATGAATCCCTTAAAGTTTCATGGTTCTAAGGTTGAGGAAGATCCTTAAGAGTTCATTGATGAGGTTTATAAGGTGTTGATGATCATGGAAGTGATGCCGGTGGAAAGGCGGAGTTGGTCGCTTATCAACTTAAGGGTGTTACTCAAATTTAGTTCAATCAATGGAAAGAAGAGAGATCGAAAGATGCAGGTCCTCTCGATTGGGAGAAGTTTAAGGTTGCTTACCTTGATAGGTTCTTTCCCATTGAGATGAGGGAGGCAAAGGTGCTTGAGTTCATCAACCTTCGTCAAGGAAGTATGAGTGTGAAGGAATATGATTTGAAGTTCACACAATTGTCTCAATATGCTCCTACAATGGTTGCCGATCCTAGGGCAAGGATGAGTAAGTTCATTTCAGGTGTGTCCAAAATAGTGGTTAAAGAATATCGTATCGCCATGCTTGTTAATGACATCGACATTTCTCGTCTCATGGTTCATGCTCAACAGATCGAAGAGGAGAAACTTAAGGAAAAGTCTAGGGAGACAAATAGGGCTAAAACCAGTGATGGTAATTTCTCTCATGCAAGGTCTGATGGACATGGTCGTTCTAGATTTCGACAAAGGTTTTTGATCAAGGTTCCTCCAATGCTCCTCCTAGGTTCAATAAAGAGAGGGTGTCTAACTCTAAGCCCCAAGGAGGGAATGATAGTGGGTCTTCATTGCCTGTGTCTACTTGTGCTAGGTGTGGAAAGAAGCACGAGGGTAAGTGTCTAGCCGGCATGGATGGTTGCTTCGGTTGTGGTAAAAGTGGTCATAAAATGAGGGATTGCCCAATGCTTACGGCTAAAGGAAGAGAGGGCAAGCAAGCTCTTCCTAGTGGTTTGGGTTCCGATGCTTCCAAGCAAAACCAATTCTATACACTCCAGACTCGTGGTGAACAAGAGGGTTCTCCCGATGTGGTTACCGGTATGTTGAAAGTATTCCACCTTGATGCTTATACTTTACTTGATCCCGGTGCTACGTTGTCTTTTGTGTCGCCATATGTGGCTATGAGGTTTTATATTCTTCCGGATCTGTTGTTAGATCTCTTTTCTGTCTCTACTCCTGTTGGTGATTCTATTGTGGCTAAGAGGGTCTATAGAAAGTGTCCCATCTCCTTGTCCCATATAGTTACTTTTGTTGACTTGGTAGAGCTTGATATTCTAGATTTTGATGTTATCTTTGGTATGGATTGGCTGCACTCATGTTATGCTTCTATAGACTGTAGAACTCGTGTAGTCAAGTTTCAGTTCCCGAATGAGCCTGTCCTAGAGAGGAAAGGGGGAAATTCTATACCTAAGGGTTAGTTTGTCTCTTGTCTTAAAGCTAGAAAGATGATTTCTAAGGGTTGCATATACCATCTAGTTAGGGTGTGGGATGTGGATTCTGAAACCCTACTCTTGAGTCGGTCCCCGTTGTTAATGGATTTTCGAAGTATTCCAGATGATTTACCCGGTATTCCTCCCGAAAGAGAAATTGACTTTGGTAATGACCTCCTCCCAGATACGCAACCTATCTCTATACCTCCTTACCGAATGGCTCCGACAGAACTAAAGGAGTTGAAAGAACAATTGAAAGATTTGTTGGATAAGGGTTTCATCCGACCGAGTATCTCTCCATGGGGTGCTCCAGTCTTGTTTGGTAGAAAGAAGGATGGTTCTCTTCGTATGTGTATAAACTATCGACAGTTGAATAAGGTTACCGTTAAGAATAAGTATCCTCTCCCAAGGATAAATGATCTATTTGACCAACTTCAATGAGGGAGTTACTTCTGTAAGATTGACCTTCAGTCGGGTTATCACTAATTGAGGGTGAAGGAAAATGATATTCCAAAACGCCTTTTAGAACCCGATATGCTCATTTTGAGTTTTTGGTGATGTCTTTTGGTCTGACTAATGCTCCAGCTGCTTTTATGAATTTGATGAATAGGGTGTTTAGATAATATCTTGACACATTCGCGATTGTGTTCATTGATGATATATTGATTTATTCGAAAAGTGAGGATGATCACATCAATCATCTGAGAATTGTGTTGCAAATCCTCAAGGACCAACGACTCTTTTCAAAGTTTAGCAAATGTGAGTTTTGGCTAAGGTCCGTAGCTTTTCTTGGTCACATAGTTTCTAGTAAGGGTATTGAGGTAGATCTTAAGAAGACGGATGCGGTCAAGAGTTGGCCTAGACCACTATCCCCTTCGGATATTAAAAGTTTCTTGGGTTTAGCTGGTTACTACAGAAGGTTTGTTGAGGGGTTTTCTTCGATTGCCTCTCCATTCACATCATTGACTCAAAAGAAGGCTAAGTTCATGTGGTTTGAAGCCTGTGAGAAGAGTTTTCAAGAATTGAAGGATATATTGACTTTCGCTCCGGTGTTGACCTTGCTAGAAGGGACCGATGATTTTGTTGTTTATTGTGATGCCTTGAGAATTGGGTTAGGATGTGTACTTATGCAAAATGGGAAGGTTATTACATATGCTTCAAGGCAACTTAAGGTTCATGAAAAAAATTATCCTACCCATGAACTTGAACTAGCGGTGGTTGTTTTCGCCTTAAAGATTTGGAGGCACTATTTGTATGGTGTTCATGTCGATGTTTTCACCGAACATAAGAGTTTACAATATGTGTTTAACCAGAATGATCTAAATCTTTGCCAAAGAAGGTGGCTTGAGTTATTGAAAGATTATGATATGAGTGTTCTCTATCACCCCGGTAAAGCGAATGTGGTGGCGGATGCTCTTAGTCGGTTATCTATGGGTAATGTTGCTCATATTGAAGAAGATAAGAAACAGTTGGTTCGAGAGGTTCATAGATTGGCCTGGTTGGGTTTTCAGTTAGTGGAATCTACTAAGGGTGGTGTTATGGTCCACAATGGTTCAGAATCATCTTTTATATTGGATGTGAAAGCCAAGCAAGGTCTTGATCCAATTTTGGTTGAACTAAAGGAAGTGGTGTTTAAGAAGTCCGTTGAGGCTTTCTCCCAAGGGGGAGATAGAGTCCTTAGATATCAAGGTCGTTTGTGTGTTCTTAATGTTGATGACTTGAGGGAACATATCTTGTCAGAAGCCCATAGTTCTCGGTATTCGATTCACCCGGGAGCCACCAAGATATACTGAGATTTGCGGGAGATCTATTGTTGGAATGGGATGAAAAAGAATAGTGTGGGATTTATGGCTAAGTGTCCTAATTGCCAACAAGTGAATGTTGAACATCAGAAATCGGGAGGTTTATCCCAAGACATTAGCATTCCTACATGGAAGTGGGAAGATCCAAATATGTATTATTTTGTTGGTTTGCCTCGCACTCGGTGACAACATGACTCGATTTGGGTTATAGTAGATGGAATGACGAAATCAACTCATTTTATTCCCGTCAAGATTTTTTATTCGGGGGAGGACTATGCTTAGTTGTATTTGAGGGAAATGGTTAAGTTGCATGGAGTGCCTTTATCCATTATCTCTGATCGTGGTACCCAATTCACTTCTCAGTTTTGGAGATCTTTTCAAAAGGGTCTTGGTACTCGTGTCAATTTTAGTATAGCCTTTCATCCCAAAACCGATGGACAAGCGGAGTGTACTATCCATACTTTGGAAGATATGTTGAGAGCTTGTGTGATTGATTTCAAGGGTAATTGGGATGATCATTTGCCTTTGATAGAGTTTGCATATAACAATAGTTATCACTCGAGTATTGGTATGGCTCCATTTGAGGCATTGTATGGTAGGAGGTGTAGATCTCCAATAGGTTGGTTTGAGGTGGGTGAAGTTGCCCTAATAGGTCCCGAGTTGGTACATGAGGCTATGGAGAAAGTTCGACTTATTAGAGAAAGGTTGAAAATGGCTCAAAGTCGGCAAAAGTCATATGCCGATGTTAGAAGAAGAGATCTTGAGTTTGAAGTTTACTATTGGGTCTATTTGACAATCTCACCCATGAAGGGTGTAATGAGGTTTGGTAAGAAAGGGAAGCTTAGTCCCCGTTATGTAGGCCCATACCAGATTTTGAGGCGTATTGGTAAGGTTGCTTATGAGCTTGAGTTGCCTAGTGAATTCGCATCGGTGCATCCAGTTTTCCATATCTCCTTGCTGAAAAAATGTGTTGGTGATCCAACAACTATAGTCCCCTTAGAAGGTTTGGGAGTTAAGGAGAATCTTTCTTATGAAGAAGTTTCGGTTGAGATTTTAGACCGACAAGTCAAGAAGTTGATAAATAAATAAATAGCTTCCGTGAAAGTGTTGTGGAGGAATCAGTTAGGTAAGGGTGCTACTTGGGAGGCCGAGGCCGATATGATGTCCCAATATCATCATCTCTTTCCTTCTACCCCTAATCTAGCTTGAGGTAATGAGTTCCTCATGGTTTACTCCTTTGGTGTCATGTGTCTTAGATATTCCCATGATTTCCTCATTTATGATGATTATGAAAAAAACTTAAGTTTTAAGAAAATGAGTCAATTTGATTGATTTCTACATGTTTATGTGCATTTGAGTATGAATTGCATATAGGCTTCATGATATGATGTTTTGAACATGGTTTAGCTTGGAGTTGATGTTTCCTCCGCGGATATGTGCATTTATGTGATTGCATGCATGATTATTGCTAGTTTAGAGTTATTTTCTTCATGAGATGTCTAGAATCCCCTTTGAGGACCCAAGGGAGAGATAATGTAACATCCCGAAATCATGAACCTAGAAAAGAGAGTCAAGTTGGAGGTCACCAGCCCTCCACTGAGCCATGACACCCTTTATGGAGCCCTTCACGGGCCGTGAAGGGCACCAGGGCTTGTGGTGATGCTCGTGGAGGGTTGCAGTGGTTAGCTAAGATGGGTTCCCCTCCCACGAGACCTTTGACGCCTCGTGTAGGGCACCACGGCTCGTGGTGGTGCCCGTGAAGGAGTAGGCATTATGCTCCCCAAGGCAGGCTCCTCTCACGATGTCCCAGACGGCTCGTGAAGAGCCAAACGGGTCGTGATGATGGTGGTGTGGTGGGGTAAGGCAGCTTAGAACCTTCCTAAGCCATTATGGGTTCTTTTGATTATCGATTTAGTTGATTGAATTATGATCTCTTGTGCATGAATTGATGAAATTCTATGGTTTTATGATGATTCTCCATGAACCCATGTAATTCCCATGTTTTCCAAATTATAATGATATGATATGGTTTTTGGATTATAATTGAAGAGTTTATGAAGTTAAGCATGTTCTTATGAGATTTATGTAAATGTTTTAAGGATTCTTTGAGAGTGAAGTATCAATGATAATATTGTTGTTATCTTGTTGAATGAATTTTCTCATATATACACATGAAAGTATGATTGTGAAAGGCTTTCTCACATAGTAAGGATTCTAAGGTTGAAAGGTCTTCTCACCTAAATGAATCAAAGATAAGGAGCTATCCTAATGAAACCTAGCTTGCATTGGTTATTGAATGATGCCATTCCATGGATGACTTATGACCTAGCTTGTATTGGGAATATGACGTGCCCTTCCATAGATAATGAGAACAAGTAAGGAAATGACTTTTCCGTGGAATTTATGCTTAGCACTGAGAGGATATTGAGATGGAAGCTCTCCCGTGAGTAGAGATCGGGTTTCTAGAAGCAATTTCCTTATCCCTTACCTATGTGCCCCCATAGGATGATTGTCTAGATAGACATTAGCTAGTGGATCCACAATAGCTAGAAGTTCATGGTCCTTACCTTGGCAAGTAGGACAACCCTTTTCGGTGTGGGAGACACCGGGGGATCATGTTATATCTCACATGGTATTTATGTCGGTTAAGGCCAATTCCCACAATAATAATGAACTAAGGTTACTTCAAGAAGTATCTCACATGTGTTCAGAGAACTTAAAGATGTTAGCTTGCATTGACCCTGTTTTACGACTCATGTTTTTTCTAACCCTTTATATCATGTTTTAGCTTGGTCATTGCATGTCATGAAATATCCTATTTTAGCATGATTTAAATGTTTATATGAATAGCTATCATATTTGATACATATTTTGTACTAACGCATACTCTTGCCTACATTTCCCCAAATGTAGGGTCCGACAGTCAAGGTTCTCAGTTTCGTGGCTAGAGGTTTATTTGAGAGATTTCAAGCTTTGGTGAGTCATCATGCTTCGAGGACTGATTTTCATTGTTTTAGTTTTCTTACCTATTTCCAGTTTTGGACATGATGTATGGGCTAGGCCCAATTTCATTCTTATGTACTAGATGGCTAATGAGACAAATGTTTAAACTTCCGCATTGCTTTATAAACTTTCATGTATTGCAATTGTCTTTTAAGTCTTTCCATTTTATTTCTTATGTTATGAGTTCTAAGTGTATCTTGTATGGGGCCTCTTAGGGTCCTATACGCCATGTTACGCCTAGGGGGTACCTTGGGTCGTGACACTCATAGTGGAACTGATCACTCTGTGTTTCATCGACATTCAACACCAAATCTGTGTATATTTTTTGTTATTTACATTGATGATGTTGTTATCATCGACAATTATCAATACGGTATCGCTAATTTGACGTAACATCTCTTTCAACATTTCCAGACTAACGACCTCGACAAATCAAAGTAATTTCTAGGCATTGAGGTTGCTCAGTCTAGATATGGTATTGTTATTTCTCAACACAAGTATGCCATAGACATTTTAGTGGAGACATCAATGATGGGATGTAAACCCATTGACACTCACATGGATCCGAATAAAAACCTTCCAGGATAGGGGGAGCCACTCAGTAATCCTGAAAGGTATGGACAACCGGTTGGGAAGTTAAATAATATCACAGTTGATGTGTCGTGAACTCATAGCACATTTAATGCTCAAAACTAAGAATTAATGCGATAAATTGAGCTTGTTTATGTGGATATGATGGTTTATTTGATGTTGTACATGTGGAACACATGGATGCAAAAGATAGAAAGAAAGATGGAAAATAAAGTTGAAGTCCAACACCACGAGGCTCCACAAGAGTCATGGTACAGTTGATGGGCCATCTGAGGGCTCGTGGAAGAGAGGCAGTGAACACTATGGATGCCAAAGTTTATCCTGAAGACCACGGAGCCCCAGACGGACAGTGGTTGAGGTGATGAGCCGTTCAGCTGCTCGTGGAAGAGAGGTAGTGAAATCAATAGCCACCCAAGTGAAGGCACAACTCCACAGAGCACTAAACGGGCCGTGGTGCTTAAGACGTGCCACCTCGTTGCTCGTGAAGACTACCAGTGAAGGAAGACCCACACTGTCTAAGTGTGAGATCACAAAGGGCTTGATGAGCCATCTACCCTTAGACGAGCCATCACCCTGCCCGTGAAGTTTTGTGACAGTGCAGTCCTACTTCGAGTAGGACTTGTTTTTAAAGACTACTTTAATTACTTAGGGTTTATTTTTAACATTATCTCGTATCATTTTTCGTAACATTAAATCATTCTAAGTGTGGACAAACGATCGTTTCCATTTTTGAACACTTGGCTTGGTCGATTACATTGGATCAAAACTTCGTGTTCTTGATTTTGTGTTGATAATCAAGAATCTTTTGTTTTGCGATTATTGTAAGTTTGTTTTATCATGCTTTCGATAATCTCTACTGTTAGTTTTCTTTAAATAATGATCGGGTAAACACCACAACTAAGGTTGTGGGAACCATGACTAAAACATAACTACAGATTCAAATACGAGTAACATTTGATTGTTAATTGCATATGTTGTTTCTACCTTCGTAATGACTGATTTCTAATGAGTGCACACATTAGAACTTGCCTGTATTTATCACTTGTTCAAGAGAAAAGTGATTATTAGGAAAAGCTAGAATCAAGCTCCATTAACTTGTTTCGGAGATTAGAGATCAAGAGAAGATAACCTTCTTAACAAGTATGCAAGGGTAAGCTTCCAAGCACTCTAAGACTGAGAGGATAAGAGTGAAACTCATCTAATAAGGAAGAAAAACATTTAGATGTATCTGAATTGCTAGGAATATAAGATATTAAAACTAAATAGTTATTCGTATAGAATTCGAGAGTGAAATAATGTCATGGGGAACACAATCCTAGTCTCGTTAAATCAATTACTAAAATATTGAACTATTGTTTGCTCATGTTGACTGTGAATCTAAATTAACAATTGGTTACTTGAACACAAACAACCCAACTTTTACTTTTGGTAATTTAATCTTTTCTAAAATATTAACCGCAACTATTTAAAAGCATCAGTATGTTTATTTCTTCTGTAAATTCCCTGTGGGATCGACCTCAACTCCTGTTGAGTTCTATAGTTGTCTTTGACCGTTTATACTTCGTTATTGAAGTGTAAGTTTGGGCATATCAAATTTTGGTACCGCTGTCGAGGAATTTCGATTCAGAAATACTCTACTAGCTATTACTTCAATTGTAGTTGTATTTCCTAATTTTACTTCTTTTTTCTTGTTTATGTCTTCTACATGTGAGTTCACTAGTGCATACCAAACATAGAAGTAAGGGAGCACATTTGATTCCTTATGATCCCGAGCTAAGTAAAACTATAAGGAAGATGGTGAATGCACAGGAACTCGAAGCCCAGAGGCAGAGATTGAGACAAGATGATTAGGTCAATGCTAGATGTGCTCAACATAATGCTAATGACCCGAATAGGGTGGTTGAGGAGAATGAAGGGGTAGAAGAGATAGTCCCTCCTCAACACCAACCACTAGCTCCAAGAGGTCGAGTCCAACAACCAGAACGCATGCTGTTTAAAGAAGATGACCTTGAGTTTGATGGAGCTACTGGAGCAATAGTACTACCAATGCTGCCTCCAAGAGTGAAGTTTACCATTACTAACACCATGATCCAACTGTTGAACCTGAAAGGGATGTTCATAGGAACTGTTGGTTAGGATGCTAATCAGCACCTGATGACTTTTGTGGCAATTTGTAAGTTAGCGGAAATTTCAGGAGTCAACCAAACTGCTATGAGGCTGACGTTGTTTCCCTTATCTATAATTGGGGAAGTAACAAACTAGCTAAATGATTTTCCACACGACTCAATCAGAACTTGGGCAGAGCTGAGGGAAGCTTTCATGGTGAGGTTCTTCCCCAAAGCAAAATAGTTGCAGATGAAAGATGAGATAGGTTCTGATAAGCAGCTACCAGGTGAAGCAATGCATGGCACATTGTGGAGGTTTAGCCAAAAGCTAAATAAGTTCCCAAATCATGTCCTCACTGATAGGCACATTAAGTAGGTATTTTACAAGTCATTAAATTTTCTGATTAAACCAATTGTGGATGCAGTATGTAGTGGATCATTCATGAGAAAACCATTCCCTGAGATTATGGTTATCATGAATGAAGTATCAAAGAACAAAATGGACTGGCACACAAGAGATACAGAGGTTGGAGACCTTCGGTTCACCTTTGAACTCTCAGTTGAGCAGAGAAATAGAGAAGAAGAACGGGACCAAGACATGGCCCACTTGAAAACCCAGATGGACCTCATCACAAAGCATCTCACTACTGGTTAAGAAAAGGTAAATGCAGTGGGTGCAGCTAATAGGTATGAAGAGCAGGAAGCTGATTTCGATGAGAAGGCCAAGTACTTGAACAGTCAGGGGGTTTCCAAAATTATAACTTGGGGAACCAAGGCTATAATTTTGGAAATCAAGGTAGGAGCTATCAGAGAGATGGTTAGTATGACAGACTAGGGAACCGAGAGAAAATCAACTGGCAAAACAATGAGGGTTATAAAAATGAGCACAGTGGTATGTATGTACCGCCAGGTAATAGAGATCTTGCATGTAGTGGTTCCAGGATGGAGGATATGTTAGCGAAGGTCCTCCAGAGAGTCGAATCCACTGATGTGGGGTCAAAGAGTTGAGAAATGATTTCTCCAGTATGAGTCAACTTGTAGACTCACACTCGACATCTATCAAGGAGATGGGGCAACTTTTAGCCTCACTGAACAAGAGAAAGAGTGGAACACTACCTATTGATACCATTCAAAACCCAAAGAAAGATGGGCATTGCATGGTGATCACTACAAGAAGTGGAAAATCACTTTCAGAACCTAAACCTGCAAGAAGAGAGCATAGAAAGAGATGAGGAAACAGAGGTAAATGCAGAAGTTGTGGATGACTCAAAGGCATCTAGAAGGGTAGATAAACCATCAAGAGCAAAAGAATCTACAATAGAGGTGACATTACCTTTACGGAAAATACCCAGACTTCTTCCTCCATTTCCTCAAAGGCTCAAGAAGAAAGCTGAGGATGGAAAATTCTCAAAGTTTATCTCCATGCTTCAGCAACTATCAGTGAATATTCCGCTAGTAGAATCTCTAGAACATATGTCAGGTTATGCTAAGTTCATGAAGGACTAAGTAACTAAGAAGAGGGCTGAAAGTTTTGAACCAGCAGATAATATTCACCATTGTAGTGCTATTGCTACAAGGTCCTTGGTGTAAAGAAAGTGGACCTAGGTGCGTTCAGTATACCATGCACAATTGGTGCATTCGAGTTTACTAAAGCTCTATGTGTCTAGGAGTAAGTATCAATCTCATGCCATTGGACATATACAAACAACTGGGTTTGGGGGGGGGGAAGAACACTGCTATGAAGTTGATGATGGCAGATAGATTAGTGAAGAAGCTTGTAGGCATTTTGTGTGATGTGCTAGTTAAGGTGGAAAGTTTTATCTTCCTAGCTGATTTTGTGATTCTTGACTGCGAAGTGGATTTCAAAGTGCCCATAATTTTGGGAAGACCATTTTTGTCCAGTGGTAAAGCATTAGTTGATGTGGAAAGGGGGGAGCTGAAGTTTCGGCTGAATAATGAAGAAGTCAGATTCAAAGTGTGCAAGTTGATAAAGCAACCACAAGATATGAGTGTGTTGTCTGCAATTAATATTGATGAAGAGGGAGACACTAAAGCGTCCATAAAACATAGATTTACTATAGAGACATTGGCTGCAATGATAATGAACTTCGATGAATTCTTTCTAGTCGAATTTGTGGAGACTCAAAATGCACTGCAAGGCATGGGTTCACATTCGTACTTTCCCAAAAAGTTAGACTTGGATTTAAAAAAATAGGTCAAATCCTCCAACAAAACCATCTATTGAGGAACCTCTTGTCCTTAGATTTAAGCAGCTGCCTGATCATCTGAGCTATGTATTTCTAGGTGAAAATAACACTTTGCCAGTTATAGTGGCTGCAGATCTTAATGTTGAACAAGTGCAAGTAGTGGTAAAGGTGTTGAAAATATTCAAGAAAGCAATTGGTTAGACCATTGCTGACATCATTGGGATACCTCCGGGTTTTTGCACTCATAAATTCAACTAGAAGAAAATTGCAGCTCAAGTATAGAGCACCAGAGGAGATTGAATCCACCAATGCAAGAGGTGGTAAAGATGAAAATTATTAAGTGGCTGGATGCAGGGGTGGTGTATCCCATTTATGATAGACATTGGGTGAGCCTGGTGTAGTGTGTGCCCAAGAAGGGTGGAATGATTGTATTGGCAAATGCAGAGAATAAGTTGATCCCGCAAAGGCCAGTTGCAGGTTGGCGAGTGTGTATGGATTACATGAAGTTAAACAAATGGACCTTGAAAGACCATTTCTCAATGTCTTTCATGGACAAGATGTTAGATAGGCTGCCAGGAAAAGGGTGGTATTGCTTCCTGGATGGTTACTCTAGATACAATCATATCTCAATTGCACCAGAGGACCATGAAAAAACTACTTTTACATGTCCTTATGGTACCTTTGCGTTCAAGCGCATGTCTATTGGATTATGTAATGCACCAGCTAATTTTCAGTGGTGTATGATGTCCATCTTTTCGTACATGATTGAAGAGACGTTGGAGGATTCATGGATGATTTCTCCATAGTAGGTGACACTTTTGATGATTATTTGTTGAATCTTAGCAAGGCACTACAGAGGTGTGAAGAGGCAAACCTGGTGCTAAACTGGGAAAATGTCACTTCATGGTCAAGGAAGGAAAAGTCCTTGGCCATAAAGTGTTCGAGAAAGGTTTGGAGGTGGATAGAGTGAAGATCAAAGTGATCGAAAAGTCGTCTCCACATATCTCTGTGAAGAGGATTCGTAGTTTCTTAGGTCATGCAGGTTTCCATCGGCGATTCATCAAGGACTTTTTGGAAACCCTCAGCCAATGGAATTGCGTTGTGTGTTTGTCTATCCTATTATATGTCTATTCTTCATTGGCACAAACAAGCTTTTGAAAAACTAATTTGTTTTTACAAAAAAAAAAGTCTCTCTCTCGCGATGGAATATTGCTCAAGAACAGTTGTAGATATAAAGTATAATATTAAGTTATGATAATTAAAGGATAAATAAATTTGATTTTTTAGAAAATTATAAAAAAATAAGGTAAAAAAAGGAATTTAAGGAAAAATAATTAATCATATAAACAAAACGTTTATGGTAATAAGTAAAAGAGAGATAAATAAGATATTTTATTTTTAGAAAATTGTAGAAATAAAAAGTATAATATTAAATTATGATAATAAAAATGATAAATAAGTTAGATTTTGTAGAAAATTATAAAAATGGAAGGTAAAAAGAGGAATTAAAGCACAAGTAATTAATTATAGAAATGGTAAAGAGGGATAAAAATAATAAATTGTTGTAATAATGAGGAGAGATAAATAAGATATTTTAATTATTTTTTTTCTTCTTTTGGCAGATATTAGAGATCAAAAGAATTAAAAAAAATTCAAAAAATTGACAAAAAAAGATAAATGGTAATCCTGGCCAAATAGAGGTGCCACGTCAGACTTTTGTTATCCAACTTTATATATATAAAGAGAGACAGAGAGAGAGAGAGAGAGAGATTTTTTAAATTTGATAGTCATGTCTCAACATTGCGGAAAGTCTATATATTCCATTGAACCAGATGTTTGTAAATGCAAATAAATTGTAAAATGAAAACATTAAGGACTTCAAGAAATCCTGGTTGTAAGTTTTGGAGTTGTACGTGTTCAAAAGTAAAAAAAAATAATTAAGTTGTTCACTTCAAAATATTTGAATATTCACTTGTTTTCTTGTTTTGTTATTTCAGAAAAATGATGGATGCGATTATTTTTTGTGGGAAGAAAACCTGCTCATAAAAAAAGAAACATACATGTTCTGTCTTGTCTTAGTTGGTTCAATTTTTTAAAAAAAGAATATATTAGAATACGCCTGTAACTAAACGAAACACAATATATTTTTTTTAACAAAAGATTCGAGTTCGCCCCATTATGGACGAACCCTAAAAATATTTATAACAAAAATGTGTCTTAGTTCATGAACTACAATAATTCTTTTTTAAAATGGAGTTCATCTGGCCAAATCCAAATATATTATTTTAAAAAAATGTGACATCTTTGTCATTTTTTATATAAAGTGATGCTCTTAGATCTAACAAAAAAATAATACAAATAAATTTTTAAAAGAAAATAAAATAAAAAACTTAATCAAAACCTCAATTGAGTATTACTCTTAGAACTACATTTTTTCATTGGGTGATGAGTCATATTGGCCACCTTTTCCATTCAATTCAATTGTACATACTCAATATTTGAAAACTTTTGGAGTCAATAATACTAGGCGTCGTAGAAATAAATGGGCATTGCTTCAGGTTGCATGACACATCGATATAGTTTATGTAGGGAACTAGTCATAAGAGGAATCATTGTCCCCGTCGACCTCAATAGTTCTTTTACTATTGTTGTAAGCAAACAAATAGTACAATTTATTTTATGAAAAAATTCTCAAGTTTTTTTATAATTTTATTATTGAAAAAATCCATGATTTTATGTATTAAAAAGACTTAACAATACACTTAAAATTGAGAAAGAAGTTAAAAAAAATTATAGTTCTCCCATATGGGGGCGAACTACCTTTAAAGTTGATGTAATATTCTTTTGGATGAATTGAAAGTTAACAGGGATGACAATGTTAAAAGATGGTAGTTATAGTTCGCCCATAAATGGGCAAACTGTCTGTTTTGGTGTGTGTTTTTAGTGTTTAGGGTTCAAAAAGTATTTATTTTTGTGTCGGACTCGACTGTGCATTTCATTTGACATGATACTTTTGCATGAAATGAGAAATTAAAGGAAAAGATAAGCTGATGTTAGCTCACTTCAAGTGTAATGGCCCAAATGGTCATTTTTGGTTTTTCCATGAAATTTACTATTTTTTCCTCCCGATATTGACCCTGAGTCACTTCTTGACTGAGTTTTAAAAGTTGGTTTCCAAACTTTGAGTAAAACATTGAGAATTCGGTAAGTTTTGAGTTTGAAAAGACTTAAGTTGCTTAAAAGTAGTTTTCGGAGTCTTTTGGAGTTTCGAGTGTCAGAATAGAATTCTGTTGAGTTCATCAGTCTCGGAATTAGGAATCTGGTCTAGGAAAGTTGACGATTTCAGATTCGGTGTCTTTTTGAGAATTTGAGGTCCTAAGTTGTGAATTATTGAGATTTTTAGTCTTTGGGTTGACTTTGGTCAATATTTGGGGTTCGGATGCTCGGATTTGAATTCCGAGAGTTCTGTTGGTTTCGTAGGATGATTTTAGGCCTAGGTGAGGTCTTGGTTAGTTTTTATGAGATCCCGACCTTGTTTTAGCCTTTTTAGGTGTTGAGTTAGTTTCTTTTGGTTTCCACGAATGTCAGGTCAAGGAGACCTTAGATTTGTGTTTCAACGGTTTCATTGAGTCCTGAACATCAATTATAATTGATTTGCATATATGGTTTGTGTGTACGAGATTCTGAACGAATCCCGAGGGTCCATTCGATAATTTGAAAGTTGGCTGAATTTTCTAGTGTATGCTGACACGCTTAAGCGAACCTTCGCAAAAGCTTCCATGGTGGAAAGATCTCATGCTACCCAACCGAGGATAGACGACTTTAGGTTGAGGATGCTTGCTTGACCCAGACAACACTGAGTATAAATCTTCTTAGCTTCTGGACATAGTTAGATAGGCTCCAGGCTGATGTCGATATACTGGCGGTTGCATCTTCAGCTGTACCGCCTGGTCCCTCACCCGCAGAGGCCGGAGATGGGTATTTTTGGTACTATTTGATGAGGCAAACACTACTCGTGCAATTGGGAAGTGCACGCAGACTGAGGTTGGTATTGATGAGGATGCTGAGGAGTGCGTGAGGAAGTGAAAGCAGTGTGCACTTAAGGTGGCTCAGCGACAGTCTAGACTTAATGAGGATATGATATTTGAGAGTGCCAACAACAGGTAGTCGGAGCATAGCGATCGGGGCACTACTGATGGAGCTCCTTAGATTGTTCCAAAGGGCGTTACTCATGGCGTCCCCCAATATTCTATGGAGGCGTATGCCTCTATGTAGTTCTTCGGCGCTTAAGCACCACATATTTGTCTTCACCTTCTACTCATTCTTTTGATTTTTATGCATTGAGGACAGTTCACATTACTTCATGTGGGGGTGGAATAAATTTGTTTAAGAGTATAAAGGGTGAAGTCTGAATGCCCGAACACTCGGATCATGCCTTGGAGTTTTCTTGCCTGTGTTCTTTTTCCCCAAGGACTATTTAATTTCTGTTAAACCGACATGTTTTACATATTGATTGTAAGAGTAGACTAGAAACAAAAGAATGATGGCATTGTTTCATGAAATTGATATCCCTCCAAATTTTGTGTTTGTTCTATATTTGTATGATTGATAAGTCATCTGTGTAGGATCTTTGAATGACATGATAGGATAACATGACTTAAGTTGAAGCACGAACTAGATACACTGATAATTTAATAGTGAAATGATGTGCCATGTGTGTGTGAGCCTATTTGTTTATTCGTACAATATATGGCAATCTAGAACTTGCCCTGTTAGTCTTGTTAGGATGATTTCATTGTTAATTAGGAAATGATCGTAGGCCGTTGTTGAAACTGAGTCCACTAAGCCTAAAAACAACCTACCAAATCAAAATGTTCCCTTCGATCGAAATTATTGAGCCTAAATTTGACCATTCTTTCGATTTACCCAATTTACCTTGCCCGTGATAATTGTTAACCTTTTTTTTTGCCTTGGTCCCTCCTTGGATATTGTGCACCTCAACTCAAACTAAAAGCCTAAGTTGAGGGTGGCTACTATAGAGGAAACTAAGAAAAGAAAGCGATATGAAAAGAGTTGTGTACTGAGAAAAGAGAAAAAGTTAAGATGGTATGGCAGAAGAAAGAAAATAAAAAGATAAAAGAATGAAAAGCTGAAGAAAGCTTTGAAACCAAAAAAAAAAACAAGTCTAAGGGCACACCCGAGCTTTAATGAAAAAAAAATGAGGGGAAAGTAAAATAAAGGTGAAACACAATGTGGTTATAAAAGAGGAAAATAGCCAATGTAATGTCAAGGAGGGCAGAAAAGTCACTTTGAATCTAAGTACACCATACCTAAACCCGAGCCTATGTTACAAGTTTAAGAGTCTAAATTTAGAATATATGGGAAAGCCTTTGGTATTGTGCATGTATTGTATTGAACTCAATTGTGAGAGTGGGCATATACTGAGTCCTTGAACTTGAAATATATATCAATATATGTGTGAACAATGGGATTTCTTTGCGGTAAGGGCACACGTTACATTGTTGAAAAGTTTGTATCTTGGTGATTGTTATCTGTGTATGAAAATCTATTTATTGGTACGTCTATGTCGTGAATTGATCCACATGTTTTGGCTTGATTTCAACCTAATGATTGTAGTATGATGAAAAATGAAAATAGAGGATAGATTATTGAGGATAAGGCCATATGAATGCTTGAGTTATAGGTTTATTTTGCGTCAAATCGTTTTTGTGTTAGTAGTGTCGCTTAAGGACAAGCAACCATTTTTAGTATCACAAACTTACAATTTTTACCATGCTTTATACTTGGAGTTTTGAGCGTGTATTAAAAATTATTTTGGTGAACAATTTATTAGTTTTAATTCTTGAAGCATCGGTTTATTACAATCTTTTGTTCGTCAATTGGAGATTACGGAATTCAACTACTCTAATTGTAAATTCATGATTTATTTTAATAAAATTATTAAGAATTGTGATAACTCAAGCACGAGTAGCTAAATCCACAACTAGGATTGTGAGAATCATGAGGAATTAACAGCGTAGACCTAATAATTAGTAATTCTTGAATAGTGTTTACGCATGTAATGTTAATCTTATTGTTTTAATTGCTTTTTAATAGTGGCCAATGTTATAAACCGCCTTATTCCTACTTGCTTGATCAAGGAAGTAATGAATGGGAAAAGAAATTTAACAACGGAGATTTGGTGACTATAACCGGCATCTAATAGCTTGAACCATCTCTGTGAGTGCTAATCCGGGGTAAAGGGTGAGGGTTAGTAAATCACACACTCGTAGACCGACCAAGTTGCGTGGTGAAATTTCCTATTTGGATGACCAATCACTTAGGAGATACATAAGTTACCGACTTTGCATGTTAAACACTAGACAAGGGTACTACTATAAGGTTACTTCGTTAAGGACTTGTGGGAACACATACACCCTAGTTTTATCTTCTATTGAATCTACAAAACATTAAATTCTCTTTACTTGGTACATAAATAAATCAATTAAGCTTTTGTGTTACAACCCCCTTTTTATGGAAATAATCAGACTAAAAGTACAATTACCAACCGATTAGCCTAAGTCTAGACCTCATTCCTCGTGGGATCGACCCTAACCGTTTTTAGGTTCTTTATTTGAACAACGACCGCTTAAACTTCATTAGGGAGGTGATTAGGGCATATGAGTCGTGCACCAACTTAATGAAACCTCAAAAATCTCTAAAGACCAACGACGAGCCACCAACCATGAGCCATACAACAGACCACAGCCCGTAAAACCCTGCACCAGCAACTTTATGCAACTTTCCAACATCCAATGACTTTTACACTTCCAAGTGTTACACTATGAGAGTAGATCATGATATAATCTATGAAAACAATAACAAACACATTCAGGTACTGTTGAACATTCTGCTCAGGAGGTCTATAAAATCTACAAGAGCATTGGTTACTACAAATGACATAATAAGAAACTCATAGTGACCATACCAAGTAGGTAAAGTTCTCTTCAGAATGTCACACTCTCTAACCATCAACTGATGGTACCTATATCTGAGATTAATCTTAGATAAACAAGTGGCTCACTGAAGCTTATCGAACAAGTCATAAATTATGGGAAGGGGATACTTATTATTGATTGTGACCTTTTTCAACTGGCGGTAGTCAATACACATTTAGAGATAACCATCTTTCTTATGCATGAAAAGGACCGGAGCACCACATGGTAAACACTACGTCTGATGAATACCATATCTAGAAGATCTTACAACTATTCTTTCAACTCTTTTAACTCAGTTACATCCATTTTACAATAGGAATTGTGTCAGGAAGAGTAGCTATCCCAAAGTCAGGTACTCTGGGAAGATCATCGGAAAAAACTTCTGAAAACTCACATATTACAGGAACATACTAAAGAGGTGGAGTCTTAAGGTTGGAATCCTTAACTAAAACAAGATGGTATAAATAACCCTTAGATATCATATTTGAGCCTTAATACATGAAATGAGATGAATTCTAGGCAAGGTATAGAACTACCGTTCTACTCGAAGACTGACTCATTAGGAAACTGAAACTCCACAAGTCTGGTCTTGCGGTCAACAAAGACATAGCAAGCATGAAACCAGACCATGCATAGAAGAATATCAATATCCACCATATCTAATTCCACTAGATCAGCTATGATATCTCTAGGAAGGACTATAATGATGCAAATCCTATAAATTAGTTTAGAGAAAACTGAATCTCTGATAGGAGTAGAGACAAAAAAGGGTTTTAAGAGTTGTTCGGGGCTAAATCCTAACTTCACAAAAATATAAGGGGTTACAAAGGACAAGGTAGCACCAGGGTCTAACAAAGCACAAACATTAATGGAGAAAACTTTTAACATACAAATAACAATATCATGGGACTTCTAATCCTGTCGAGATGACAAGGCATAAAAGTGATTTTGACCACCACTTGCACAAGGAGTGGTGCTTTTCTAAGCATTTTTGTTTGTTGGGGCTGTTGATACAGTGGACCCGATTCTATTACCCTTATCGCCCTACCTTTTAGAGGGCTAATCCCTGAGTATATGACTTGCCTTGCCACACATATAGGACCTATACTTACCATAAAGAGACTTACTTACAAAGATTATTTTTATCACACTTGCTGCAAGTACGGTAAGGTGGGTACCCTTTGGCAATTCTGCCCTGAGATCAAGAGACAAAATCTCTTCCCTTCTGATCATTTCTAGGTCTGGGTGCTGGTGCACTGGCTGAAGATGGAACTGGTCCAGATGACCTCTACCGAAAGGATGATCGATTTTCATTTCCGGTCCTCTGCTAGGTTGACTCATAGCTTGATTTTTTGGCCCTCTTATTACGAAAATCTTCCCTATCCTTTAACTTATCCTCCTCAATGTGCTGCACATGGATCATTTGTCTAGCTATATCCATATCCTCAGTCAACATTGCTGCCATAAATTTCTTGTTTGACAGGCGGAAGAGTCCCCACACGAACAAGTTCATCTTGATCCTCATATTAGCTACCATCACTAGATCATAGTAAGAAAATTGAGTGAATTTGAAATTTTACTTATACAGGCTCATAGAATCTTGTTTCAGGTTTAGGAGATCTCTTATCTTAAGCCTTCCTTAACTCTTGAGGAAAGAAACGCCCCATGAAAGCATCTCCAAACACGACCCAACTTAGGAGTGGTTCATTCTCACACCTAGTGTTCTTCCACTGATCGTACGAAAGCCTTGCAATATCCTTAAAGTGATAAGAAGCCAGCTCAACACTCTCTCCATCACCAACATTCAGTACCTGCAATATCTTTTGAACCTCATCCACAAAGCTTCCTGGATCCTCATTATGTTTTGACCCTGTGAACTCAGGTGGATGCATCCTAAGAAATTATTGAATCCTTGAAGTGTCTGGAACACCCTGACGGCCTGCAGGGAAGGCTCTTAGTAGCTCCTGTACCTGTTTAGACTAGGTCCTTGGGGGAGTTTTTCAGTTAATTGTAAAAAGATGATTCTTATATTCGAGTTTCATGTTTATTCCAAAGTATTAAAGATATTTTTTTTTTATGTTTTATTAATTTCTGCATTGCTCTTTTTAAATTGGGTGGTAAAGATTCCTATCTAGATTTTAGAGTAGGCCCGCACGGGCCGGTGGATTGGGCCGTGACAACAATACTTCCTCCTACCTTTTGAGTATAGGTATTGATCTGTGTGTTAGTGGAGTTCGATGTGATTGCTGAAATTTTAAAACTTGTTAGGGTTCACCTATCAGACTTAGGTGTATGTGCCCTCACGGCTTCTAGCCTTTTGGGTGTGACAACAAAGTTCCAGTATAGTGTCAAAACTCACCTGAATCCTTTGATTCCCCATTCAAATCATGTTAACAAGTCCACAATTATATTGCTAACAAATATAAGATTTCAAAGCATAATTTGAAGCTTTAGAATTTAAAAAAAAAGGCTTGGATTATTATAACAAAATGCATACCATCTTACATATACTGACCACTGGAAAAGCATCCATCTAAGGAGATTTATTTATTTTACATGTGTCTAGACACACACACGCTTATTTATTTTTATATATATATAATATAGAACAACATGGATTCTATATCTTTAGAAGGTGAGCTTCTATATCCTTGGTCATGTCAAGAATAAAACCCAAAAAAATGAGGGGCACTAGTGTCTCTTCAATTTTCTTTTCATACTTAATTGTCCATGTAGTCCACTGATGTTGACAAGATGATACAAACGTAAAGGAACTGTACAACTCTAACAAATCTCCGTCAATCACTTTCCGACTGATCAAGTTCTTGTGATGATCGATGGCTTCAATTACATACTTTACAATCTTTTCTTGACCATCTGTAAGCATTAAAACCAGAAAATATAATAGATATTACTCCTAGTTCAACTATCCAATTCCTCATGAAAGATTTAAACATTTTTAAAATATATTTTTATTTTATTTGTTTGTTTTCCTAGTTTTTCAGTTTCTCCAAAAATTATCTAATGCTCATGAATATTGAATTGTCTACCTTTTCTGAATGGAGTTGTTTTTAAAAATATCATAAGTAGAGTTGACATTGTGGAAAACATGAGAATCAATAAGGGAACTATAATTTTTATCCTATTATGTTTGGGTGACAAAATTTATTTTCCGCAGAAAAAGTATTATCTGGAAAAATATTTGAGTGGTTAAAAAATATATATTACAGAAAGCATACACTATTTTAGATATAAATAATAATGTTAATTAACCAAATAAATTTGTAAAACCCTTTAAGTTCTAAATATATGTATGTAAAGACTAGCTATTAGTAGGAGCAAATTAAATAAATTTAAAAGTTAATATAACTCTAATTAAGATATTACTTCTGTCCACAAGTGAAAGGAAGTTATTTACCTTTTTTGATGAAAAAGGATTGAAGTAAAATATACAAGAAAATGGCCAAATGCCCCCCTAATCTATTACCGAATTTTCAACTACACACTTAAACTTTACGGGGGTCCTATCACCCCCCTGAACTGTTTAAAATTGAAATTATTGTACCCCTAAAAAGCCAGAACCACATTTATTTTGATGGGTGAAACTCACGCGTTTGACACGTGGAAATTCCATTAAAAATAGTTTTTCTTCAATTTTTCACCATCTTTGCAAACCCAAAAATATTTTCACCATTTTCTCCATTACTATAAACACCAAAGGTCTACCAATCACTACAATCTCTCATCCATTAATCAATTTAGTGTATATCATTTCAATGAATGTTGACTTGCTACAACAAAAATCTTAGGAAAAAGGAGAAGCCGGCGATGTGTTCCACATCATCGTCATCGTTGGCGGTGACGACTACAATTTTGAAAAGGAGAAGGTCGGCAAGGATTTTGATTCCCATTTGTCATTTCGTCCACTATTTGATTGGTATTAAGATCATTTCCATGAATAAATATGTCAAATTTCTCAAATTGGAATTAATGAATACATAGCAATAGAGAAAAGTTGAATCCGGCGAGCCGGCCCAGAAAAACTTCTCGACCATGTGAACAGATTGAGATGCAGATCTTAGGCCGCTTGATGGTACAAACAAGCACTCCATTGTTTTCAATCGCCATAGTAAAAAATATTTTTATTTTTAAAATCAAATTTGGGTTTCATCGGAAATTTAAAATTCTTCGTTGGTTTGGATTAAAATTACAAATTTGAAGCTCCAAAGAATCAAAATAAGAATTTGCCAACCGAATTAACCTTGTGGGTTGACCATGTATACAAGGATGTTTAACAACTACAATAATATCGATAAATAGTTGATTTTCAGAAATTCCTAATTCCATACGAAAATTAGAATAAAGAGGACTACAAAAATTCTATGGTAAATCCGGTGAAGATAGTGATGGCGGCAGCGACGTAGAAATGACGGGAGATGGACAGATCTGGTCACGAAGAAGGAAGAGGTTTCTATGAAGAAGAAAGAAAAGAATAACAAATATATATATATATATATATATATATATATATATATACTAGTTTCACGGCACGTGCGTTGCACGTGTGTATCGTATCATATATTATACGATGTTGTAAAATGGAATTAGTATTACTGAATTGAAGCTTTTTAGTAAATGATTATAGTTGAAAGAACATAGAAAAGTGATTTTAAATAATTATTACAGATTGTCATAGAGTTACTTGTCTTTTGAGATCAAAATGACCAGATATCATTGATACATTTCAAAATACATTCAAAGTTTAAATATGGGAAGAAAGTGACATTTTTTTAGCAGTACTATATTTTACTTCACTCAATTTTGTAAATAAATTTAACCAGCATAATAGAAAAAAAAATATCAATATAAAAAAGGTCACCAATAGTCTTTCCTTTTAAGGTTATGACCATAAATTATGGATCCCATTTAAGTACAATTTTTCTCTTAAATATTCATGCTTGAAATTTAGTATGTGCATAACCATTACCATAAATATTTTAATATTTTATCGTTATACGTAATATATATTATTTAGAAAATATTTTTACCCAAATAATATTTGAGTAAGGGTATCATAGAGAGGTAATTTTACGAAAAAGGGTACTTTTATAGTGAACGTCAACACTGTTATAAGTAGAATGTTATAGAGATAAAAAAATATAACATCAAAAATTAGTTCTAAAGAAAATTAGGTTGTTAAAGGGAAATGATTGTATAATGTATGTCAAATATTTAATTTGACCAGTTCTTTATTTTTTTTTTATATATATATATATATATATATATAAAATCGTGACAATTCTCTAAATTTTGGAAAAAGATATTCAAAAGCATATATCTACATCACAAGAAAAATTGTTAACAAAAACAAATGTATTTAGACTACATCATGTTAATTTCATATATTGGAACATTACATACTAATGTATATATTAAGCAAAAAAATAATTATTATATCATCAAAATTATTTTTCTCAAGTACTCAAGGTTATGGAATATATTCTCTTAGGATAGAACAACTTACTTCATAAGAATAGTGGTACCTCATATTCCGCTAAACTTCGAACTCACTCAATGACGATAAATCACACAAAAAAAAATGTAAGAAGAAGAAGAGTGGAAGATTAAAAAGAATTGTGGTTGAAAAATGAGAGGAAGCCCCTCTATTTATAGTCAACAAAGGGTAGTATGAACATATGTTTTTTGTGTCTTATCTGAAAAGTCATGACATTTCCGAGAAGTCACAACCCTTTGAAAAAGTCACAACTTATTGAAAAAATCACAACTCTTTGGAAAAGCCACAACTCATCGAAAAATCACAACCTTTGAAAAAAGTCACAACTTATCGGAAAAGTCACAACTTATCAGAAAAGTCATAACTCATCGAAAAAGTCACAACCTAAGTTAGGGATATTATAGTAATTTAACATTCAAGTTAGGAGTCATGCTTTTAAGGTAATATATATATATATACTAAAAATAAAGTTTTAATATTTGTTTTCAGTGCTCACTCTCTCAGGGAGAATGAAATACACTCACTTCGCCACATAAGCATTTAGGGAGATGATAATTTCAGTTTTAAACAGTTCGGAGGGGGGGGGGGTGATAGGACCCCCGTGAAGTTTAAGTGTGTAGTTGGTAATCCTATAATAGATTGAGGGGGCACCTATGGTCATCAAACACCATAAAAAAAATTATGAAGATTATTTACTTAAAGTATAACTTTCTTACTACCAAATACAGTTAAATTTACAAAATTGATGAAATACAAATCATATATATAAAGATAGAGGAGAGAAATGTATGTTATCAGTACCTTCATTATGTCTGCAGTTCATAATCGTATCAATTTTTTCTATTTCACCTTCATGAATCTCAATACGGTTGATCTTACTAGGACTTATGTAAGGTATATGATGAGAATTGGTTAGAAAAAAGTCATGAATCAAGTATTCTTCACACTTCACCTCCTTTGAAGCAATCAACTTTCCTTTCACACCCATATTTTCTTCTCCTCAAAATAGCAATAAGTTGTGAAAAGAAAATGGTGAGAAAATATTACTTGTAGTCTTTATATAGATTTTATTTTTTTGTAAAAAGGTAGCTAGTAGAAAATACTATCAACCACATATCTTTATATCACATGTTATAGTCCATGACTTTTTGGGAATATTACTAATTGACTCTGTTTGGTCCAAATTATTAGAGGACCGTTCGTAATAGCCTCATGAACCATACTTGTATTCATACAAGATTTACACAACTTTTTTTTTGTTATTTATGGATCACAAAACAAGAATTCGTGATTTTCTCAGTTTTTGTATGAATTATTTCATGTCTTTTTTGGAATATGAATGATCAACTCTTTTTTACCTCAAACTTTTTAGAACCATTCGTAATTAGCTAGTGAATCATACTTTTAGCCTCTACAGGATTCACACCTTTATTTTGACTGTTAGTTGTCATGGTGCAAAAATTCAGAATTTTCTCAATTTTTCGTGTGTAGTATATAAATTTATGGGAGTATGATTAACTGACTCTATTAGGCCCAATTTTTTTGGACCATCCGTAATGATATTGTAAACCATATCTGTAGCATCTAGAGGATCCGTAATATTGTTATAGCATTTAGTGTTGATAAAATAGGAATTGAGGATTTTTATAATTTTTTCATATGTATAAACCCATGTATTTTTGAAAATATGACTGACCAGCTCTGTTTGGCCTCAAACTTTTTAGGATCATACCTAATGACTTAGTAAACCTTACATATAGCTTCTCCAAGATTCATACCAATTGTTTTAGCATTTACTGATTACTGAACAAGAATTCAAGATTTGCTCAATTTCTCGTGTGTGTTTAGTATATGATTTTTTTGAAATGTAACTGACCGACTCTGTTTGATCCAATTATTTTTGAACCATTCATAATGACTTAGTGAACCATATCCATAATCTCTATCGAATCCATGTTGCTTTTTTTTTTAGCATTTAGAGGTGATGAAATCATATTTCTGATTTTTTTCAGTTTTTCGTTGTTAGTAGTTCATGTATTTTTGAAAATATGACTAATCAACTCTATTTGGCCTCAATTTTTTTAGAACTATCCATAATAACCTAATGAATGAAACCTATAGCCTCTACAAGATCCATGCCACTCTTTTAAGCTTTGAGGGGTCAAGGAAAATGAATTCAAGATTTTCTCAATTTTCCGTGTGTGTTTAGTACATGCGTTTTTGTAAATATCATTAATAGAATCTGCTCGGCCAATTTTTTTTTATAATCATCAATAATGATATATCAAACCATATCCATGACCTCTACAGGATCCACGTCATAGTTTTTACTCCCTCCGTTTCACAAAGAATGACCTAGTTTGACTTGACACGGAGTTTAAGAAAATAAAGAAGACTTTTGAATCTTGTGGTCCTAAATTAAAGTTATGTCAAATGTACAAAATTTCCCTTTAATCTTGTGGCCTTAAACATGCCACGTGGAAAGCTAAAATTAAAATGTTACCAAAAAAAGAAAGAGGTCATTCTTTTTGAAACAGACTTAAAAGGAAAGGAGGTCATTCTTTTTTAAACGGAGGGAGTACCATTTAAGGGTCAGAAAAAAATGATTCAAGGTGTTAGTGTTGTTGGGACCGAAATAATTAGGTTTCATGCGGAAGTAAGCAAAGCACATCTCGATAGACCATGAGTAAGAAGAAAAATGAGAAATATACAAAAAACACAAAGATTTAACGTGGTTCGATCAGCCGACTACAACTACAAAGGAGATGAGAAATCCACTATAAATATGAGAGTACACAATAGCGAGAGAAGTAACCTCACACAATTTACTCGGAATACAATGAGATTAACACAAGTGATAACGTATCTTTTGTCACACCGTTTCTCCCCTAGGACTACATTGTGAATGCTGATTAAGTTAGAAGGAACGAGACTCTATTTATAGAGTCCTAAACCTTTTCCTACAAGAAAAACACTAGCCAAATATGAAGACTTTATCTTCACCTTTTAAGAAAAAGGAAACAGGAAAAATACCCAACAAGTGTGACATTTCAATAATAATAAAAAGTTGCATCTTTGGGCTGCTATACGTTGACATTTGGTGAATTACTTTTCATATTGAAGTGTCATTATGTTGCATTACTCCATTTGGGATTTATAACCTATGTTACAATTCCATTATGTAGCAGCCTCTCCCGTTAATGGCATTATATGTCTTCTTTATCCTTGTAATTAGTTAGTGGTCAAATGTGGTCATTATGTGTCATTAGTTTTTAGTAACTGGCCTAATCTTTAGGCCATACATTCATCCTATTCACTACCTCATGATCTTCTATCCATTGCAAGTAAGAATTCCTTTCTTATAAATAGTGACACTCTTACTTTGTTTTGTGTATAAATAAATATACAAGAAAATATAGAGCGAAGAAAGATGAGAATTATTATATTGTGTTTATATTGAGATTAAGGTAGTGAAAGAAAGATTTGATATAAATAAAATATTCTAAGTCTTCAACTAATTCACTATACAAAAGCGAGTAATTATATGTTGAAGGAATGTGTTCTTTTTTGGTGGAGCTTTGAACTCTTCAACTAATCCGGAGTTGTTTGAGTTTTTACTTTGTTGTTGGACTGTTGTATCTTGGAGGGGACAAATCAAGAGATACACTGCTGGATTGATGTAGATTATACCGCAGTTGACTTGAATCTCCTTAAAGAGAGCGAGATATCTGCACCTCAGCTTGAATATATTTTTTGAATTCATTTTGTCATTTTATTTTCAACTCTAATTTATTGTAATTGTGGTAAACTCACACAAGCTTTTGTTAGTTTTTTGTATGTATTTGTTCATGAATTTTTAGGAATGTAACTGACTGAATGTGTTTGACTCAAAACTTTTTAGGACCATATGTAATGCCCGTGTGAACCATACCTATAGCCCAAAGAGTATCCACATAAATTTTTTAGCATTTAAGAGTCACGAAATAAGGAATTTTCTCAATTTTTCATGTGAATTTGTCTATGATTTTTTGCGAACATTACTGATCTGATTTATTTAGGCCATATTATTTTTGGAGCATCATAATAACCTAGTGAACCATACCCATAATTATACAAGATTCATGAAATCTTGTAGGCATTTATGGGTCACACAATAGAAATTAAGGATTTTCGCAGTTTTTTATGTGTGTTAGTCCATGAGTTTTTGGAAATCTGACTAACCAACTTTGTTTGGCCTCCAATTTTTTTAGGAAAATTTGTATGGGCCAAGTGATCCATACCTATAGCCTCTACAAGATCCACACTAATTCTTTAGAGTTTAGGGGTCACAAAAGATTTGGGAATATGACTAGCTGTATCTGTTTGGCCCAAAGATTTTTAGGACCACCCATAATGATATAGTGAACCATATAAACATCCTCTAAAGGATCCACATGACTTTTTATATCATTTATGGGTATTGAAATATAAATTCAAAATTTCTCAATTTTTTTTAATGTGTATTAGTTCATGTATTTTTGGGAATGCATGTGATTAACTAACTGTCTTTTGCCTGATTTTTCTGGGACCATCCTTAATGATCTAGTTAATCATACCTATATCCTCTATAGGATCCACACCATTGTTTTTAGCGTTTAGGGTTATCGAAATACGAATTCAGGATTTTCTCAATTTTTTATATATGTTTATAAGTACATGAATTTTGGAGAATAATACTGACCGACTCTATTTGGCCAATTTTTTTTGGACCATCTGTAAGACCTTGTGAACCATACCTATATCCTATAGAGGATCTACATCACATTTTCTTGGCATTTAAGAGTCATGAACAAGAATTCTGAATTATCTCAATTTTTTGTTTATTAAATCTATGTATTTTTGGTAATATGACTGACCAGATCTATTTGGCCTAATTTTTGGGATCATTCATAATTACCTAGTGAACCATATCCATAGTATTTACATGATCCATTTTCTTTTATGTTAGTATTTAGGGGTCACTAAATAGGAATTCATGATTTTCTTAGTTTTTCGTGTGTATTAGTGTATGAATTTTTAGACTTATGACTAACTTGCTTTGTTTGCCTAAATTTATGATCATCCGTAATTACTTAGTGAATCAAACACATAGCCTCTACATGACCATGTAACTCTTTTTTTTTATTATCATTTTTGGGGTAATGAAACATGAATTTAAGATTTTCTCAATATTTTGTGTATATTAGTTCATGAATTTTCAGAAATATGACTGATGAATTTCGTTAGACGAAATATTTTTAGGAACATCTGTAATTTCCTTGTGAACCATACATATAACCTTTAGAGGATCCACATCATAATTTAGCATATAAGGGTCATGAAATATTAATTCGAGATTTTTTCAGTCTCTTATGTGTGTTAATCCATAAATTTTTAGGAATATTACTGAACGACTTTAATTAGACCAAATAATTTTTGGACCATCCATAATAACCTAGTGAACAATACCCTTAGCCATACTAGATACACACAACTTTTATTTGGCACTTATGTGTCACAAACTAAGAATTCAAAATTTTCTTAGTTTTTCGTGTCTGCTAGTCTATGAATTTTTGGAAATATGACTCACTGGCCTTGTTTGGCTGAAATATTTTTACGACCATCTGTTGTCATGACCTGAGTCTACACCCAAGTAAAAACATGGTGCGTAGAACCACGAGTGGCCCCCAGCTATTCTTTGACATAACATATCTCAGCAATACTCATGAAACTAGAGGAAGCTGGAACACATGTTTAACATAAGATTGAATAACATAAATCAAGGAAATCCATGAAACTACCTTACTGGTGTCTAAATAAAGCCTCGACTATTAGAATGAAATAAATCAGAGTCTACCAAAAAATGACCCCAGCTACCTCAAACAAACTATCAAGAACTAATTAAAAACTGACTAGCAACTAATCTATGAAGTCCGTGAATGAGGAGGACTCACCAACTGGTGACTGAAATGCTGCAATCCAAATAGCCACGAGCTTCAACACGAACTCTTGAATCTACATCATAAAAGTATGCATGTAGAGAGTTGTATGTTGTCAATACATGGAATGTACTTGTAACACCTCAAAAATTAGAAAGTTGGATTAAAAATGAAAATTTCCAGTTTTTTTGGCACTGGTGCAGGAACTATGAGTCCTAGCTACGGACCGTTGGAAGGAAGTCCTAGAGTTGAGTTGATTTATGATTTTGGACCTACGAGTAAATATGATGGGTCATCGTTTGGACTACGGTTCGTAGATGGGTTCCATAGAAGGGCCGCAGACTTAGTAAAATTTTGTGCTTCAAATTAGGTTCTACGAGTAGGCTCTACAAGCCATAGGAAATTTGACAAATCATAGAATGGTTCCGTGGGAAGTTGATGAATTTTTGGGTTTGTGAAGTTAGTTCTATTTTTGACCAGTACGAGCTGTAGAAAGGTCTACGGATCGTAGGTCCCAACCATATATCACTCCCAACAGTTAATTTTTACAGGTATTTGGGTCTTTTCCTATGTATTTAATACCTATCCTATATCATTTTGACCCTAATTTTAATACCTATAACTACCTTTCAACTCCTAAAACTACCCAAACCCTCTCATTCTCTAACTCCCCGATTCCCATTCAAGTTCATCCTCTCAAATTGTCTCTCAATCTTAAGGAAGAAACCTAGGGTTTCAAGCTTCAAATCTCCTCTTCTCTTTTGCTTTGATAGGCTTTTATTACTAAGGTATTTGTGAATTCACTAATAAATTTCATTCATCTATTGAGTCCCAAAAGATTTTCAAAATTTTCCAATTCAATTTCACCTAAATTTCTTAGGATTTTATGTAATATCTAAGGGTCTTACTTGATTTTGATTTAATTTTTCAATTTCAATCTTCTTATGCATGAATTGATTAAACCACATGATTTCCAATTAATTTTTTTTTCTATAGACTGATGTTTTTTATGATGATGAATTTATGAAGAAAGCTTATGAAATTATGAAGTATGAATTAGGGAAGCTATGCATGTTCATGAAAATAATGTTTATGAACCAAGAATGCTTATGAGATAGGTATCAGAGAATTGTGAAAGGTTTTCTCGCAACTTATGAAATCATGGTTATGAAAGGTTTTATCACATATGTATAAATCATGATTTTCAGGAGCTACTCTATGATGACTTATGATTGGATTGGTAGTTTAATTGTGCCTTTCCAAGTATGATAATATGAATATGATTATGACTAATTTCGTTGGGATTTTACTTAGCACCGAGATGACTTTGACATGGAGGCCCTTCCATTAGTAGAGGTTGGGTCTCTAGAAGAAATCTCTTTGTCCCAAACTACGTGCCTCCATATGATTATCTTAAATGACCTAACTTGTGGATCCATAAATAACATTTGAATGAATTTTACAATGTCTACCTTGACAAGTAGAATCTCCTTTTTGATCTGAGGGTTACATCGAATTTCATGTTATAGCTCGCATGGTCTTAGTGTCGGTCAAAGGTAAATATACGACAAAACAAACTATGTTCTCTTCAAGGTTTTATGAAAGTTTCCATCATGTTTTAAGAATGTATTGAGCTTGTTTATGACTTACAATTTATTAAATTATGTTACTCGTGTTTTAGCTTGGTCATGCATATCATGTTTAAATACTCTTATGATCATGTTTACGTTTTTTATGGATTTCTCCGTACTTAGTACATTCCACGTACTGACACATACTTGTTTCTATATTATTTTATTATACAGGGTTCGACGTATCTCCTTCCGTGCGTGGATAGCTCGGATTGGTACTCCATTACCTTGGATTGGTGAGTCCTCATTCTTCAAGGGAAAGACCATGAATACTTTTATTCCTTTTGTTTTGTTTCATTGAGACTTTGTACATGGTGTATGAGTTACGTCCCAACCACATTTTATTGGCTTACATTGGTTTGTCAAGACAAAATTTAGTAATCCGCACTTATGCTTAGACCTCTTTTATGATATAAGACTCTTTACTTAAATGTTCCCTTTTTATGGTTAATGGTGTTTAATGTATTTCAAATTTCTTGTGTCTTATATGTCATGTCACATCTAGGGTATACTTTGGGTCATGACAAACTTGTTATTTAAAGCACAAGGTTTTAAAAAGGTCTTTGGATGTCTGACAAGCCGCATTATGTAGAGTCTTGTTCATTAGTGTGAAGAACACCACAATTATGAAAATAGGAGGCTACAATGCATATAGAAAACTTCACTTGATTAACTACTCTAAAGTTGTGCCATAGAATTCATCTCTATAAAGGCCCTTCTCCTAACTCTTATCCGATGCTTTTCAGGATATGGCTCCCTGAAGAGATTATGTGAGAAGGAATGTGGGTGAGAATGTGGAGCCCAAGGTTCCTCAAATTACAGTTGGCCCTTTGGCCGAAAAGTGACTCATGCCGAGTTCTGATCCACTTTCCAAGTCTCGGCTCAAGCTATGACAACCCAAGATAATAGAGAATCCATTGCTCTCATGAACCCAAATGTGGGTACGAAGGCAACAAGGATAAGGTACTTCACTAGGATGATTTCTCTAGAATTTCATGGGTCGAAAGTCAATAAGGAAACTCAAGAGTTCATTAAGGAGGTGTATAAGATAGTGGAGATTATGGGAGTGTCACAGGTAGAAAAGGCAGTATTAGACACTTATCAACTTAAGGCTGTTGCTCAAGTTTTGTTCAACCAATGGAAGAAGAGAGGGATATTGATGCGGGTCCTTTTCATTGGAAGAAATTAAAAGTAATGTTTCTTAATTGTTTCTTTCCCCTTGAGATGAGGGAAGTAAATGTTCTTGAGTTCATTAATCTTCGACAAATAAATATGAGTCTGAAAGGGTATTCTTTGAAGTTCGCTCGATTAGCTAAGTATGCTAAGACTATAGTTGGCGACTCTAGGAAAAGTATGAGTAACTTTGTGGTCAAAGAGTGTCATACCACCATGTTAATTAAAGAGATATATATCTCTTGTTGATGAAACACACCCAACAAATCGAAGAGGAAAATCTAATAGAGAAGTCTAGGGAGTAAAAAAGGTTAAGGACCGGTAATGGTGACTTTTCTCATTCTAGGTCCGGTGGACATGTTTGTCCTCAATTCTAGAAAAGTTTTTCTGTCAAGTTTTTTCTAATGCTCTGGCTCATAAGCTCAACAAGGATAGGGTGTCTAACCCTAGGTCTCCGGGAAATGGTGGTAATTGATCTTCTACTCCCACTTTCCAAAGGTGTTGCAAGAGTCATTCGGGAAAATGCTTAGCCGATACAGATGGTTGCTTTAGTTATGGGAAGAATGGTAATAAAATGAGAGATTGTTCGACGCTTGCTACTAAGGGAAGGTATGGTAGGAAAACCCAGCCTAGGGGTACTGGTTCGGGTACTACTTTTCCATTTCTTACCCCTTATGTGGAAATAAGATTTGATGTTGTTCCTGAAATCCTTTCTAATATCTTTTCTCTCTCTACTCCCATTGTTGATTATATTGTTTCTAAGAGAGTTTAAAGAAATTTCCCTGTTTCTGTTTCCATAGAGTCACTCATGTTGATCTTGTTGGGCTTGATGTGTTAGATTTTGATGTTATTCTTGGGATGGACTGGCTTCATGCTTGTTATGCTTCCATAGATTATGGGACCTGATTGGTCACATTCAAGGTTCCAAACGAACCTATCATGTCATGGGAAGGGGAAATTATTCTCTTAAGGGTCAGTTCATATCTTGCCTAAAAGGTAGAAATGATTTTCCCTAATAAGTTCCTAAAGCCTTGAGTAATGTTTCCAAGTATTATTTTTCTGGATTCAAACCATATTTTTGGAATCGGGTTTGTATTGATTGACCCACTTTTCAAAGACAATTGATGTGGGTATTGTTATTCCCGAGAATTTATTGTGAATACTTGCTTTCTTATAGACTGTGTGGATTCAGATATGATTCAGAAGGGGAAGACTCGATTATTGGTGTGATTGTTGATTGATTTAAGCAAAGTGGCTTTCTAAACCTTGTATTCTAGTTTGAATTCATATGCTTCCTTTGTTGATTGCGTGTTGGGAGTAATGGGAATGAGGTGAAGGGTTTTAACTGTCCACTTGCTACATCTAAATGAATAAAAAGGGGTTGAAATGAAAAAGGCTATGTGTTGAACATGATGATGTGAATTGCCTTAATGTAACCCTTATTGATTGATTGATGAAATAATTGAAAGCATAGATGTGGACTTGAATTGTGCAAATTTTTGTCTCTTCTATGTGGTGTGATATTTCTTGTGTGCTTTGATCGTTGAACACCGTGATGAGACATGTGATGAGTTATTATGTCGAGGTCTTTATTGGTGAGTGTTATTAGGCCGAGGGCTTTACCGGTGAGTGTTATCATGCCGAGGTCTTTCTCGAAGAGTGTTATCATGCCGAGGTCTTTGTCGGTGAGTGTTATCATGCCAAGGTCTTTTTCGGTGAGTTTTATCATGCCTGAGGTCTTTGTCGGTGAGTGTTATCATGCTGAGGTCTTTTCCAGCATGTGGTATCATGCTGAGGTCTTTGCCAGTGAGTGTTACCATGCCGAGGTCCTTGCCGGCGAGTGTTATAAAGCCGATGAGAAATGGTTTCGGCTAGTGATGATCTTTGTGACTTGATACACTTGATGCTTATGCATGCCTTACTTGCGAATTGTAATTTATGTGCTTGCTATGTGTGACTGAGCTCCTTGTCATTGATATTGACTTATTTGATTTGTTTGAATGTTGATTTGTGAAGCTTGAACTGTGAATATTGGGCATGTGAGCCGTGTATTGTAGAATTTTTAGGTTGCACTGATTTCTGTGTAGGTTGCAGTTTGACGCAGTTCAGTTGGAGTGTAAGGGGTATTCAATTTCTAGCTAGTTGCTTTGTTTAGTAGGTTTCTTGCTGGTACCGTTTTGTTGGTACTCACCTTTGCTTCTACACTTGTGTAGGTTCCGAGCTTGGACCCGCGTGATCTGTCTCCTTCTATTAATTTTGAGGCTCGTCAAGGACTTGAAGAGGGAGCTGCTTGTCATTCAACAGACCCTCTTTTTCCTTTCCTTACACTTTGTTATATTTGAGAAACAAAGCTTGAGATTTGTATTTATTTTTTAATTCCGCACTTATGTATGTAGTGGCTTATACACGTGACAACTAGATTTTGGGGGTTTTAATAGAAGAATAAGTTTTCCACTTTATCTTGTTCTTGTTTTTGTTGTTTTCCACTTTTCTTTCATTTTCGCTGGGTTGAGGCTGACTTGTCTTGGTGGGAAGAGACAAGTTCCGTAATGTCCATTTTTGGGTCATGACATAGACATGGCAGTGGTACCAAGAAGTTTCGTCGCCAGGGTCAGTTCAGCGGTCTTTCATCCAAAGACAGAGATTATTCAGGTCAGGGCTCACAGGGTTATTAGGGTAGACTAGTGCAGGCCGCCATTAGAGTTTAGATGGTATTAGTTGGTCCAAGCCTAGTCAGATCGGTTCGGGTACGCATAGTGGATCATCAAGTTAGGCAAGGCGTGTAGAGTCTTCTGGTTACTCTCCGGGGGTTAAGGTCCCCATGGTTGTTTTGTTTGTGAGGAGTTTGGGAACAAGGCAAAGGATTTCCCCAGACGTGCCTCTTATACTGTCCAGTCTGGATCACGGACTACTCCTTCCCTGCTAGCTACAATAGCATGAGGTGCTTCTCTTAGTCCTAGAGGTGGTGCCTAGGGCACCAAAAGTTGAGCTTAGGGAGCTCAAGGTTTTGCTCGTAGTAGCTCTCAGAATACTGGTGACCGCAAATAGTTTTTTGCTATATCGGATAGATCCAAGGTAGAGGCTTCATATGTAGTGATCACAGGTACCATCCCAGTCTATCATCATTCTGCTACAATATTATTGATCTCGAGTCGACTTATTCTTATGTGTCTACTTATTTTGCTGCAGGTATTGATCATGTATGTGAGTCCTTTATTATGCCTATTTTTCTCTCTACCCCGGTAGGCAATTCTTTAGTAGTGGATTAGGTGTACTAGGGGTGCGTAGTGACATTTGCTGATCGATGGAGAGACTCGTCCAGACCTAATTTTTCTTGAGATGCTTAATTTGATGTAGTATTGGGTATGGATTGGTTATCTCCCTACCATGTGATCTTAGATTGTTCTGGTAAAACTGTGACCTTAGATTACTCCAGTTGGCCTCGATTGGTGTGGAAGGGTTCCCCGAGGTCATGTCCAAAGGGAAATATATCATATATTCATGTCGGTTGTATGATGCAAAATGGATGATTATCCTATTTGGCCCATGTGCGTGATCTTACCTAGGATCCATCCCTTTTAAAGACTATGAAGGTGAAGAGAGAGTTCATGGATGTGTTTCCTATAGACTTATTATGTGTTCCTCCTAACCGTGATATTGATTTTATGATTGACTTGGAGTGAGAAACTAAGCCCATTCCTATCTCTCCATATCGGATGACTCCGATGGAGTTGAAAAAATTGAAGGCTCAGTTGGAGGACTTGTGTTGCAGAAATAGTTTATTTGGCCTAGTTTATCGCCATGGAGAGCACCAGTCTTATTTGTGAAGGAGAAGGATGGTAGTATGAGTATGTGTATTGATTATCAACTATTGAATAAGGCTACCGTCAAGAATAAGTACCCTCTTCTCCGCATTGATGATTTGTTTGATAAGCTTCAGGGTGCGTCAGTGTTCTTTAAGATTGACTTGAGGTTGGGCTATCATCAGTTTAGAGTTCGGGATTCTTATATTTCAAAGACTTCCTTTAGGAATCGCTATGGGAATTATGAAATTGTAGTCGTGTTTTTTGGATTGACCAACGCCCCGACTACTTTTATGGAGTTGATAAATCAAATATTTCAGCCTTATTTGGATTCCTTTGTAATTGTGTTTAATGATGATATGTTGGTTTATTCCAAGAATGAGGCCGATATTGTTCGTCACTCGAGGACCGTACTTCATTGATTGAGATAGAAGAAGTTGTATGCAAAATTATCCAAGTGTGAGTTGTGGCTTGAGTTTGTGGCTTTATTTGGTCATTTGGTGACCAAGGAAGGTATTATGGTTGATCCGACCAAGGTTGTGGCAGTTCGTGATTGGGAGAGACCTACTTCCCCTACCGAGATTCAGAATTTTATAGGGTTAGCGGGTAATTATCATCGGTTTGTTTTGAGTTTCTCTTCCAATATAGCTCCACCGACTAAGTTGACTCAGAAGAATTTGGTATTTCTGTGGAATGATGAGTGTGAGGCAAGCTTTTGAAATCTTAAAGAGTTATTGACCTCAACACCTATCTTAGCACTACCTGAGGAGGGTGTGGCATTTGTGGTGTTTTGTGATGCTTCGGGTGTTGGTCTAGGTGGTGTATTGATGCAACATAAGAGAGCCATATCCTGTTCTTCTCGACAGCTAAAGGTACATGAGAAAAACTACCCTACTCATGGTTTGGAGTTAGAGGCGGTGGTCTTCGTTTAGAAGTTATGGAAGCATTATCTCTATGATGTGCATTGTGAGATCTTTACTGATCATCGTAGCCTTAAGTATCTCTTTTCTCAGCCAAATCTGAACATGAGGCAGCATAGATGGTTGGTATTTTTGAAAGACTATGACATCACCATTTATTATCATCCGGTTAGGCAAACGCGGCATGCGACAGATGCTTTGAGTCGGTAGACACAAAGTATAGGTAGCTTAGGCTTTCTTAAGGTGCAGGAGAGACCTTTTGCCTTAGAGGTTCAGTCTTTGGATAGCTAGTTGGTTCAACTTGATATTTCTATACCTTACCGTGTTTTAGCCTTAATTGAGGCTAGGTCTACTTTGATGGATCAAATTCGCTCCCACTAGTTTGAGGATGACAAGTTGAGGATGATTCGGGACAAGGTGTTGAGAGTTGAAGTTAAATCGACATATCTTGATCCCGAGGGATTTTTAAGGATTTTTTGTTGTATCTATGTTCCTAAAGTTGGTGATTTGGTACATATGATATTAGAGGAGGCTCATTGTTCTAAATACTATATTCACCAAGAAGAGGCCAAAATGTACCACTATTGAAGCAACACTATTGGTGGTGCGGCATGAACAGAGACATTATGGACTTTTTGGCCAAGTGTTTGAACTGTCAGCAAGTGAAGTATGAGCATCAAAGATAGGGTGGTTTGATTCAAGGGATGCCCATCCTTTTGTGGAAGTTGGAGCGCATTACTATGGACTTTGTGACTCTATTATCCTTGATTTAGGTAAATTTGATTCTATTTGGGTTATTGTGGAATAGTTGACCAAGTTGGCTCATTTCATTCCACTGAAAATCAACTCTAATGCAGAGCAGTTGGCTAGGATCTACATTTGTGAGATTGTTTGGTTGCATGGAGTTCCCATTTATATTGTGTCTGATAGAGGTACACAGTTTGCCTCTCATTTCTTGAGTTCTACGTAAGAGCATATGGGTACCAAACTTGAGTTGAGTACCAGATTTAATCCTTAGTATGATTGTCAGTCAGAATGGACTATTCAGGTGCTTAGGATATGCTTCGGGCTTGCTTCATGGACTTTGGTGGTCATTGGGACCAATCCCTACATGTTGCGGAGTTTGCTTATAACAACACTTACCATTCCATCATTCAGATGGCACCAATTTAAGGCTTTGGATGGGAGGAGGTGTTGATCTCCCTTTGGATGGTTCGACTCATTAGGAGTACGACCTTGGGGGTACTAATTTGTTGAGAGATTCCATGTATTGAGGGAAGTTGATTCAGCAACCCCTTGTGACCGGACATAGTAGGCAGAAATGCTATGCAGATAGATGTGTCTGGGATGTGTCTTTTGCTATTGGTGAGCGGGTTTTGCTTAAGGTGTCACCCACCAAGGGTGTGATGAGGTTTGGAAAGAAATAGAAGCTTAGTTTGTAGTTCATTCGGCCTTTGGAGATTTTGGGGAAGTGTGGAAGGGTAACCTATAGGTTGACATTACCTCTAAGCCTTTTAGCCATCCACCTTGTATTCAATGTTTCTATGCTTAAGTGATATCATCATGATGATTTTTATGTGATTCAATGGGGCTTAGTTGCTTTGGATCAAAATTTGTCCTTTAAGGAGGAGCCGATTGCTATCTTGGATAGGAAGACCAGACAGTTGAGATCCAAGCATATTGACTCAGTAAAAGTGTAGTGGAGAAATCAACCTGTTGAGGAGGCGACGTGAGAGGAGGACTCTGACATGCAACGTATATTTTGTTGTTTTTCATTCGGGGTCAAATGCGTGTTTTAGTGGTGGATAGTGTAATGTCTCATTTCTTGTGAATTTGCTTTTAATTTTGAAATGACCATTTTCCCTTTCCCATAGTGTTTTCTTGCTTAGTTTATATTTTGGGAATGGTCGATGTGGTCCCCGATGAGATCAGGTGTATTTTTGTGATTTAACACCTTTTGAGTGAAAATTCATGATAAGGTTGACTTTGGTTAACATTTTGAGTTCCGACCATTAGATGGGAATTTTGTCAGTTCTATTGCGTCTGGAACGTCGAGTTTGAGCTAATAGGGTGGTTGGTAAGATTTCCAAGGCCTTAGGTTAAGTTTTGGGTGTTTGGATAAGAAGTTGAGTTTTAAGCCTTAGGAATGGTCCATGAGGGTAATTCCATATTTTGACCTCTTTTCAGATATCTGGTGATTCCATTGAGTCTGAAATGTTGAATTTAGTGGGGTAGCATGTCAAAATTTTTAAACGATTTCCAAGGGTTTGATCAGAGACTTGGACATAGCTTTTTTTTTGTTTTTTGGTGTCTAGTGCAAGGGGAGTGTGTTCGCAGGTCCCCTAGCACGTTCATAGAAGGAGGGTACCTAGGAAATCGCATTTACGGGAGGGCTGGCCGCATTGGCGGGTGAACAATGCTCCGCGATCACGGAGATGTTCCCGCATTCACGATCCTTAGTGGTCTAGTAGGCCACGTTAGCGGACCCCATTTTCAGACCTGACAGTGTATATTCGAGAATTCATCCCATTTTCCATATTTCACTGTTTCCCACTCATTTGGGAGCTTTGGAGGGGAGATTTTTGAGCGGTTCTTGAAGAGATTCATTTGGGTAAGTGCCTTTATCAATTCTTTACCATGTCCTTCAATTTTTATCTTCCGAAAGCTCTTAAAATCTTGATTTCAAAGTGGACTTTTGGGGTTTATCTCCCTATGTTGAAAATTAAAGAAAACTTTAATTTGGAACCTGTTTCTTGATCGTTTTTAATGAGTTTTTTCAACCATGAATTCCATTTGGCTAGTTGAACTTGATTTTCAACTAAAAATCTGATTTTACCTTTTTGATTTCCGATGTTATTTTTTGACTATTTTACCCCCGACATCAAATCCTATCAATATGGGTATCATTGGACTTATTTTGATTGACTCTTTCCATTTTGAATTGTTGAGGATCGTTCTGGTGATTGTGTGTCACGTCCCAGGGGTACACCCTAAATGTAACATGGCATATAGGACCCCGAGGGACTCCATACAAGCCACTTAGCATTCATAACATAAGAAATAGAACAATAGAAGTAAAACAACAGTCCAAGCATTTTATAAAAATGAAAAGCGGAAGTCTAAAACTCTTGTCTCAATAGCCATCTAATACAAGTGAATGAAATTGGGCCTAGCCCATACATCATGTCCAAAACTGAAATACAATAAGGAAACTAAGAACAATGAGAATCCGCCCTCGAATCATGAGGACTCACCAAAGCTCGGAAATCTCGAATCAACCACTAGCCACGAAACTGATGACCCTGACTGTCAGACCCTACATTTGGGGAAAATATAGGCAAGAGTATGCGTTAGTACAAAATAATGTACCAAGTATGATAGCTATGCATAAAATATTTAAATCATGCTAAAAGGGACATTTCATGAGATGCAATTGACCAAGCTAAAACATGATATAAAAGGGTTAGAAAACGTACTTCATAAAACATGGTCAATGCAAGCTAACATCATTAAAACCTTTGAACACATATGAGATACTTCTGGAAGTAACCTTAGTTGATTATTAATGTGGGAAGTAGCCTTAACCGACATAGAGACCATGTATAACATGATCCCCCGGTGTCTCCCACACCGAAAAGGGTTGTCTTACTTGCCAAGGTAAGGACCATAACTTCTATCTTAGGTGGATCCACTAGCCAATGTCTATCTATACAATAATCCTATGGGAGCACATAGGTAAGGGATAAGGAGATTGCTTCTAGAAACCCGACCTCTACTAACGGGAGAGCTTCCATCTTAATATCCTCTCAGTGCTAAGCATAAATCCCACGGAATAGTCATTTCTTGCTTGTTCTTATTATCCATGGAAAGGCACATCATCTTTCCAATCCAAGCTAAGTCATAATCCATGGAAATGTATCACTCAATAACCAATCCAAGCTAGGTTTCATTAGGATAACTCTTAATCTTTGATTCAATTAGGTGAGAAAACATTTCAACCTTAGAATCCTTACTATTTGAGAAAACCTTTCACATCATGCTTTTATGTGTATATGAGAATACTCCTTTCAACAACACAACAACAACCTCATCATTGATACTTTACTCTCAAAGCATCCTTAAAACATTTGCATAGATTTCATAAGAAAATGCATAAGTCCATAATATAACTTTCAAGGCTCAAAATCCACTTTCAATCATCAACATTTAGAAAACATGGATTAGATATGGATTTCATCATAAATTCATGTAAAGCTAGAAATACATGCTTAATTTCATAAAATTCTTCTTTCATAATCAAAATTCCACATCATATGCTCATAACTTGAAAACATGGGGATTACATGGGTTCATGGGGGAAATCATCATAAAATCATAGTATTTCATCAATTCATGCATAAGATCATAATATAATCATATAAATCAATAATCAAGAGAACCCATGACGATTGAAGAAAAACCTAACTCAATTGGGGATTTCTACCTTTGAATATAGAGAAATTTGAGAACTTCATGAATGGAAGGAATCCATGGATGTAAACTATCATACCCCAAAGCCAAATGCTTATCTTCAATGGTGAAAATGGAGGCTTGCCTTGAAACCCTAGGTTGAATCCTTCTTCTTCTTCTTCTTCAAGTTTCTAGCGAGAGATATATTTTGGAGAGGAAAATTGATCTTCTTTTGTGATTTTGGAAGAATGACTTGAATGGGTTGAATTTGGGGGTTAAAATGCTTATATAGGGGTCTTAGTGAAGGGTAAAACGACGTAGTATAGAGATAAACTAATTAGGAAAAGACTCAACTACCCCTAGATTTAACTACCGAACCCCGACCCACGACTCACGACTGACGGACCGTGGACTGACCAACGGTCCATCCTGCACACTCGTCAGTAACTTCAGAGATTTTGGGCTTGACCTACGTCTCATGAACCACGGATCGTGGATGCAACGACGGTCTTTACGTTCAGTCGTGGTTCCTGCCCTGGACAACTTTTGGGTGGCCAATCCACGGACCCACCTGCGGTCCGTGGTCCAACCCACGGGCCATGTTTGGCCTCCGTGGCTGGCATCTGCAACTTCCTAAAATTTTCCTTATTACTCTTTTTCAAATCCGGGGTGTTACAGTATCTCTCCCTTGGGATCATTCATCCACATATGAGATTCAAGCTAGTACGAAAAGAGTAGGAGAGGAACTAATAACCCAACCTTCAATGCCACTTCATCTAAATGCATGTAACCAAGGAGGAACTATCGTCTCCAAGCTAAGACGTTATCAAAACATTGTGATAGGAGTGGAACTAACTCTAACAGCCCATCATGCATGCAATGCACATATCCGAGGAGGAAACATCAACTCCAAGCTAATATCCGAGGAGGAAACATCAACTCCAAGCTAACAACATACTCAAATGCATATCCGAGGAGGAAACATCAACTCCAAGTTAAATTCATGCTCATAACATCATGTCAAGTAGTCTACATGCAATTCATACTCATATGCACATAAACATGTAGAAATCAATCAATTTGACTCATTTTCTCAAAACTTGAACTTTTCATAAATCATGCATAGTAAGGAAATCATGGATACATATACGACACATGACTCCAAAACAAAGAACAAACCACGAGGAACTCATTACCTCAAGCTAGAGTAGGAGTAGATGGAAAAATATGAGGATATTGGGACATCATATCGGCCTCGGCCTCCCAAGTAGCACCCTCAACTAACTGATTCCTCCACAACACTTTCACGGAAGCTACTTCTTTATTTCTCAACTTCTTGACTTGCCGGTCTAAAATCTCAACCGGAACTTCTTCATAAGAAAGATTCTCCTTAACTCCCAACCCTTCTAAGGGAATTATGGATGTCGGATCACCAACATATTTCTTCAACATAGACATGAAAAACCGGATGCACCGATGCCAACTCATTAGGCAAATCTAATCCATAAGCTACCTTACCGACGTGTCTCAAAATTTGATATGGGCCTACATATCGGGGACTAACCTTCCCTTTCTTACCAAACCTCATTACACCCTTCATGGGTGAAATTTTCAAGTAAACCCAATCATGAACATCAAACTCAAGATCTCTTCTTCTTACATCGACATATGACTTTTTCCGACTTTGAGTCGTTTTCAACCTTTCTCTAATAAGTCAAATCTTCTCTATAGCCTCATGTACCAACTCGGGACCTATTAGGGTGACTTCACCCACCTCAAACCAAACTATAGAAGATCTACACCTCCTACCATATAATGCCTCAAATGGATCCATATCAATACTCGATTGATAGCTATTGTTATAAGCAAACTCAATCAATGGCAAATGGTCATCCCAATTACCCTTAAAATCAATCACACAAGCTCTCAACATGTCTTCCAAAGTTTGGATAGTATGCTCCGCTTGCCCATCGGTTTGGGGATGAAAGGCCGTACTAAGCTTAACACGAGTACCAAGACCCTTTTGTAAAGACTTCCAAAGTTGAGAAGTGAATTGGGTACCACGATAAAAAATAATGGACAAAGGCACTCCGTGCAACTTTTCTATTTCTCTCAAGTACAACTTGGCATAGTCCTCCGCCGAATAGGAAACCTTGAAGGGAAGAAAATGGCCCAATTTCGTCATCTGATCTACTATAACCCAAATCGAGTCATGTTGTCACCGGGTGCGAGGAAAACTAACAATAAAGTCCATATTCACATCTTCCCACTTTCAAGTAGGAATGCTAATCTCTTGGGATAAACCTCTCGGTTTCTGATGCTCAACTTTCACTTGTTGACAATTAGGACACTTAGTCACAAATTTTGCAATATCTTTCTTCATCCCATTCCACCAATAAACCTCCCACAAATCACAGTACATCTTGGTGGCTCCTGGGTGAATGGAATATCGCAAACCATGGGCTTCTGAAAAGATCTGTTCCCTCAAGTTATCAACATTTGGAACACACAAACGACCTTGCTATCTAAGTACACCATCTCCTCCTTGGAAGAAATCCTCAAAGGATTTCTTAAGTACCGCTTCTTTTAAGTCGACCAAAATTGGATCAAGATGTTGCTTCGCTTTCACATCCACCACTAAAGATGATTCTGAACCATTGTGGACCATAACACCACCCTTGGTAGAGTCCACTAGTCGAACACCCAATCGGGACAATCTATTAACATCTCAAACAAACTTTTTATTTTCTTGTTCAATATGAGCAACACTTCCCATGGATAACAGACTAAGAGCATCCACCACCATATTTGGCTTTCTGGGTTGATAGAGAACACTCATTACATAATCTTTCAATAACTCAAGCCACCTTCTTTGGCGAAGATTTAGATTTTTCTGATTAAACATATATTGGAAACTCTTGTGGTCGGTAAACACATCTACATGCACACCGTACGAATAATGCCTCCAAATCTTTAAGGCAAAAACAACCGCTACTAGTTCAAGTTCATGGGTAGGATAATTCTTCTCATGAATCTTAAGTTGCCTTGATGCATAGGATATCACTTTCCCATTTTGCATAAGTACACACCCGAGCCCAATTCTTGAGGCATCACAATAAACAACAAAACCATCAGTCCCTTCCGGTAAAGTCAACACCGGAGCGGAAGTAAGTCTATCCTTAAATTCTTGAAAACTCTTCTCACATGCTTTGGACCATATGAACATAGCCTTATTTTGAGTCAAAGCCGTCAAAGGAGAGTCAATTAAAGTGAACCCCTCAACAAATCTTCTGTAGTAACCGGCTAAACCCAAGAAACTTCTAATATCCGAAGGAGTTAGAGGTCTAGGCCAACTCTTGACCGCATCCGAAGGAAAGCTAGGGATCTTAGCCAAAACTCACATTTGCTAAACTTGGCAAAGAATTGTTGGTCCTTAAGAACTTGCAACACGATCCTCAAATGATCAATATGCTCATTATCACTTCTCAAATAGATCAATATATCATCAATGAACACAATTACGAACATGTCAAGGTATTGTCTAAACACCATATTCATCAAATCCATAAACGATGTCGGAGCATTAGTCAACCCAAACAACATTACCAAAAATTCATAATGACCATACCGAGTTTGAAAAGCCGTCTTCGAAATATCATCCTCTTTCACCCTCAATTGGTGATAACCCGACCTAAGGTCAATCTTAGAGAAATCACTTGCTCCTTGAAGTTGGTCAAATAAATTATCTATCCTCGGAAGAGGATACTTATTCTTAATGGTCACCTTGTTCAACTGACGATAGTCAATACACATACGAAGAGATCCATCTTTCTTTCTAATAAACAAAACTGGATATATACGAAGTAACTAAGAACAATAAAAATCCATCCTCGAAGCATGAGGACTCACCAAAGCTCAGGAACCTCGAAATCAACCACTAGCCACGAAACTAAGAAACCATACTGTCAGACCCTACATTTGGGGAAATGTAGGCAAAAGTATGTGTTAGTACAAAAAATGTACCAAGTATGATAGCTGTGCATAAAACATTAAATCATGCAAAAAGAAGACATTTCATGACATTCAATTGACCAAGCTAAACATGATATAAAAAGGGTTAGAAAACATAAGTCATAAAACATGGTCAATGCAAGCTAGCATCATTAAAACCTTTGGAAACATATGAGATACTTTTTGAAGTAACCTTAGTTCATTATTATTGTGGGAAGTAGCCTTAACCGACATAGAGACCATGTGAGCTATAACATGATCCCCCAGTGTCTCTCATACCGAAAAGGGTTGTCCTACTTGCCAAGGTAAGGACCATGAACTTCTAGCTTAAGTAGATCCACTAGCTAATGTCTATGTAGACAGTCATCTTATGGGGGCAAATAGGTAAGGGATAAGGAGATTGCTTCTAGAAACTCAACCTCTACTAATGGGAGAGCCTCCATCTCAATATCCTCTCGGTTCTAAGCATAAATCCCACGGAATAGTCGTTTCTTACTTTCTCTTATTATCCATGGAAGTCCACATCATCTTTCCAATCAAGCTAAGTCCTCATCCATGGAGAGCTATCATTCAATAACCAAACCAAGCTAGGTTTTATTAGGATAGCTCTTAATCTTTGATTCAATTAGGTGAGAAGACTTTTCAACCTTAGAATCCTTAGTATGTAAGAAAACCTTTCACAATCATGCTTTCATGTGTATATGAAAAATTCTTTCAACAACACAACAACAACACCATCATTGATACTTCATTCTCAAAGCATCCTTAAAACATTTGCATAGATTTCATACGGACATGCATAATTCCATAATTTACCTTTAAAGGTTCAAAACCCACTTTCAATCAGCAACCTTTAGAAAACGTGGTTTAGATATGGATTTCATCATAAATTCATGCAATTCTATCAATACATACTTAATTTCATAAAACTCTCATTTCATAATCAAAATCTCACATCACATCATCATAACTTAAAAACATGGGGATTACCTGGGTTCATGGGAGAATCATCATAAAATCATAGTATTTCATCTATTCATGCATAAGAGATCATAATTCAATCATTTAAATCAATAATCAAGAGAACCCATGGCAATTGAAGAAAACCCTAACTCAATTGGGGATTTCTAACTTTGAAAATAGTGGAATTTGGGAACTCTATGAATGGAAGGAATTCATGGATGAAAACTATCATACCTCAAAGACAATTGCTTATCTTCAATGGAGGAATTGAGACTTGACTTGAAACCCTAGGTTGAATCCTTCTTCTTCAAGCTTTTTAGAGAGAGAAATATTTGAGAGTTCTTCTTTTTGGTAAATTTTAAGAGAATGAAGTGAATGAACTAATTTGGGGGTTGGAATCACTTATATAGGGGTCTTAGTGAAGGGTAAAACGATGTAGTATAGAGATAAAATATTTATGAAAAGGCCCTACTGCCCCTAAACTTAACTGCCAGTCCACAATTCATGGCCAAGACTGACGGACCGTGGTCAGGACGACAGTCCGTCCTGCATGACCGTCGTTTGTGGTGAGAAACATGGGTCTGGGGGGTCTGGACCACGGGCCCTCAACCACGGACTGTGGTCCCACCAACGGTCTGTTGGTTCAGGCCGTGGTTCCAACTTTCCTAACCCCCTTTTTAGGTGCCATCCACGGACCACACCTACGGTCTGTGGTCCCATCCACGGGTCATGGGTGGCCTCCGTTGGTTGGCTCTAGCAACTTCTAAAAAATGTTGTCTTACCCTCTTTCAGATCTGGGGTGTTACAGATAAACTTTGGACATCACTTGATGGGTTGAAGGGGTGGCTTTCCCCATTTTTTCTAATTTGTGTATTGGAGAGTGTGTTTAGCTTACGAAGAAGGACATCAATATTGCAGCTCGGTACTAGTTCAGGTTCATTAGTAGCACTTTGATGTCATCCCAAAATGAGTCTATCCTCCGGCATCCAGAGGCTTCTTTACTAGGGTTTATCATTCATGGAGATACATTGAATCTAGGCTCTATTATTGGCTCAGAGATTCTACAAAGGGCAAAGCAGCAACAGACCTCTATACCCTTTTTAGTGTTAATCACATCATTGAGTTGGAGGGCTCGGTTCCATTTGGGGAAAAACTGATGTTTAAGTTCCTCTAGCTACTTCTAGTGATATATACCAGATTGATGATTATTATTTGAGAGATGTGGCTAAGATAAGGAAGAAAGCCAAGTAGACTCTACTCCATTGGTCGATATAGAGTCTCTAGAGGTGGGTCGTAAACCTCTCGCTGCTACTGTCAAGCCTATAGGTACATCTGCTCAAACTCCTACTCCATCCATTGTACCTCCTACCTCCCGCCCTATTTTTACATAGGCCATTCAGTATTGGATAGACAATATTGCTCATTTGGTTGATGTGAGAACCTCTAGAAAAGAGATTATTATCCCCACCATCATTTTTGATGCCATTATGGCTGCCCTTACTCTTTATTGTCTAAGATAGCGGGAAATCATGATTTATTAAATAACTATAGTCTTCGACTTGATGACTTTACCGCTCGAGTTGATAAGCATGAGAATACCGATGGTAGTTTGATTGTTTTGACAGCTTTGAAGGGTAATATTTCTAGGTTGCACAATTATGTGGACGAACTAAAGTCCATCGACATTTATATGCCTTGGGCGGAGGTGATTATACTCGAGGCACCTGTGAGTGAGATTCCTTTGGCCTCATTTATTAGTGTTGTGAGACCCGTAGGTGATGTTGCACTTGTTGATGCTGAAAACGAGTCTTATCCAATAGAGACTCATTAGGAGGAGCCTGAGCAGACTGGAACTCAAGGTTAAGTTGATCCATATGTTGATTTAGCGTATATGGAGGACACACTAGTACAAGTTTCTTTAGAGGATTCTTTCTTGGACACATCCATGATAGGTCGAGTGGGTCTCACCTTCCAGCACTTGTTGTGCTTCATGATCCACCGGGCACTAATGCCCATTATGAGGTTTTTCGAGTGAGCTAGAGTTCTCCCCAAGCTTAGTTTGACAGGGGATCTTATTCTCTCTCTCTCTCTTTGATTTTATGTTCATTTTTCACATTAAGGACAATGCTCATTTCTTTTAGTGGACAAGAGGGTTCTTTGCTAGTGTTTAAACATTTTTTTTTATTGTAATTCAATTTGTTTCTTTTTTAGATACTTATTTTTATTTCATTTGGGTTGTACATAACTTGATGATGATGTATTTATAACTTTTTTATTTTGTTAATTAGTTTTATGATTGGTTTGTTCGGGATACATCTATCAATTTCATGTGGTTCGAATGTTTGCATGTTAATTGATGTCTAGACGCATGCATGCTTATCTTTAACATTCAAGTGTCGATGGTGATCAATATCAATGATGTCTAGACTCTGTATTTGGAAATTTCCAAATATTTTTCTAGAAATATGATAATTATTAATTTGGAAATTGGTGTTTGGATTTTTGTTGATTCCAATTTATGATTGAAGCACTTCTAACTTTGATGGAGAACAATTACTTTGGTAGTACTCTTCTAATTTATATAATGTGTGGTTAAAATCCCAAAGTCGTAGGGATATGCTATGTAATCGAATGCTTAATTAGTTCATGAGTTTTTGTTATTACTTAATTAAATGTTGGTTTTGAAATGGGTTCAGCCCTTTCCCCATATTTTCATTTATGATTAGAGGTTGAGAACTCTTATCTAGCTTTTGATCTCTAGACTTGCTTCCGAAAGATTCCTAGAGTTGAAGAACTAGTTGATAATTGATTAAATTTAGTCTTATATCATAGAAAAGGCTATATTAAGGTGTTGGATTAGTTTTGAATGCAATACATGTCGGGGATTGATAAAACTTGCTGGAAATATAATAGTTGATTAATAAATATCTATCGTGCATATTAATTAGGACTACCCATTCATAACGAACTATTTTAAGCAATACAATTAACCGTATTACAAAATTTGTGTTCAATTAGGCACACTCCTAAGATTCCCTTATGACTTGTTAAATCTCCTTGATTCTCTACGTTTGTTAAGAACTTGTTAAACATCTCCTTATCGATAATCCAAAATCTATCAAACATGAATTTATGTCTAAATCAATTATACAACTCTACAAATGTTTAGTACGTTATTTCACTTCGTGAGTTGAATTCTTTCTTATAACTCCTTGTGGGATTCGACTCCGACTCCTTGTTGGGTTTTATATATCTAACAACCTCTTACATGTTGAATTTTAAGATGTATAGTTGAGTGTTATAAAAAATGTTCAACTACACATTAATAATTAAACATTTAGCTAGTCATTATCATTGAGTAAATCTGAATACATTTTAATTTTGACTCTTGAAGAACTAAAAGGGCCGGATTTCGACCGGATTCTCTCCAACAACCCAAAACCCAAAAATCCTAAACCCTTCACCACCTTCTTTATACACTCCCTTTCAACTTTATTTCCCACATTCATCCTTTCAACCTACATCAAACCTTTCAAAACACCTAACTCCTTTCCATTCTCTATATAAACGTATTTCCTCTTTCACTAACCTCATTCAAACTCACTCTTCAAATATTGGAAAACCCGCTTTTGGTAAAGGTCTTGAGTCAAAGTTGTAAGAACCACCATTTAATCTCTTTGTTTTTCCTTCCGCTCATCTGCAACTACCTGGTATGTTACTCTAGTTTCTTGATTTTGAGATTTTTAATGCAACAATGTGTTAACGATATCATTATTTAGTTTAATTTACTTCAAAACTATGTTGCTTGAACCAAAAAAATCTGTGTTTAAAGGGTTTTTTGTACTTAAAATTACTAGATCTGAAGTAAATATGCTTGATAATGGTGTTTAGCATGAAAAGTTTTCCTTATATAGATTAAAATTTGAGTTTGGGGTGAAGCCCGAGTCTCTCATTATGTTTACATAGTCCATGAAATTCTATATGATTGAATGGGTGACGTCATTCCAAAGGGTAAATTTCTCATTATGTGAATATTTAATTTTTGGCTGAAATTTGTGAATGAGTAGCATTGCTTTGTGCTGCTGATCTCTTTTGAGTGATATTAATCTTGTGGTGAGGATGAAATTGCGTATGATATTTTTTTCAATTGATTAAATTTTTTAATAATTGACGCTTGATGATTCCCATTGTTAGATGGGTTGACGTCCTTCTTAAGGAAAATCATCAAAAGTTGTATGAAACTACCTTGTGAATCTTTGGGGAAATATGCATACCCATTGTACTTTATTTAGTAATATTTGGGTTGAATTTGGACAAATATTGGCCGTTGTGGCGACTATGAAGCACGTTCTTCACAATGGTTGCACTACATTTCACAAGGGAAACATCTGTCAGGTGATGAACTTCACTTAACCTTCGACCAATATTTCAGTTGCGATCCATAGGTCCCCATTGGCGAAATGGCGGTCTACCTAAATGGTTTCTGATTTTCTCATTGAAGGTGGCCCTTGATCTGGTGTTTATCAATCTCGCATCTACAAACCGCCTATCAAATGTCGGATTTATATTGAAGCTAAATGATGAATTCTTTTTACACTTCTATTCTTTTTAATTCATAACTTCTTGTATGTTTAATTTTCACTTTCATCATTGAAAATACCAAGAAGACATAATTTTCTTGATTTGGTTTAAAATTTTCTTGCAGGATAATGTCTTTAACTAGTAGAAGGCTCACTTAACAAGTTTGTAACCAAACCGATACACTAGTTGGGGTTGGGGAGGCCCAGCATGGAGGCCTATTATCATCCCTTCTAGAGAAAGCATAAAATCATGAAGGAAGTAGTTTTAGATGTTTAGTCATTCAAGAAGAATTTCTCCAATAAATTTGTTCAGAGGGAGAAATTCTATCGAAGCAATGTTCTCAACCAACATGATCCATAATTTCCTAAAATATTATGGTAATTTTATGCATCATATCAAAAAATAATGGATCAACAACAACATCAAGATGACCCCAACTGACACGTAGGTGTAACAACAATGCTAGTGAGAGGAAATACAGTTGATGTCACAAATGCCACATTCTTTCATTTTTTTTGTGGTTGGGTGTACTTGTCTAAGAAAGAACCTTTTCCAACCATAAAAAATCTAGGAACATTCAGCACACATGGGTGGCTGAAGTCATTGCAAGAGTCTCCTCGATATGGGTGTAGACTAGGGGACAAATTCACAACCAAGACCTAGTCCTTGAAGCACAAATGTGGTTTGACTTCGTGTAGAATAATATAATGCCTTCAAGGGATGATATTCACATTTCAGTGGAAGTTTCTACCTTGGTAGCTTGAATAATGGACAGATAGGAAATTTTGGAACACGAGATCAAGCATGGGTGACCAAATTGGGCAAGCTGCTCAAAAAATTTGAAGGGACTTTACCTTATCCAACAATTAGCACGTATATTTGTTATGATGCGGGTTGCATATTGAAGGGTTATACAAATGTTTTCGATCAAGACCATTTTTCACCATGACAGATACCCAAGAAAAATAAATGCAAAAGAAATTGAAGATACTGGATTGCACATCAAATGATGTCATGAGGGAGCTAATCACTAATGTAGATAGATTGAGCACAAAAGTTGAGGTTCTAGTGTCACGATCCAGGGGTACACCCTAGACGTAATATGGCATAAAAGACCCCAAGAGGCTTCATATAAGACACTTAGCTTTCATAACATAAGATAATAGAAATGAGCGAAAATTTAAAACATTTTCAACCACATCAAAGTTTCATATCAAAAGCGGAAGTCTATTACACTTTATCTCAAAACCATCTCAAACATGAAAATCTTGGGACACAACCCATACAACAATGTTCAAAACATAAAATGAAAATCATAAGGAAATGGTGGCTATATGATAAACGCTCAACTACACCTCATCCAATATTAGGTGTAGGCGATCGTAATCTAGTATAAACCCAACAAAGAGTTGGGGTCGATACCACAGGGAGTGATACAAGTTAGAATTCAGTTACGAAGTTATAAATGTGTTCTAAACGATTGTAGAGTAGAGATTATCGAAATCATTCAAGTAAATCTAAGGGGTTGACAACTAGTGTCAAATGGGGGGTTAAGGTTTGTCAATTAACAACTACTAAAAATAGGGGAGTAATCAAGTAGATAAGGGATACTTGGGGATGCGATCGATTAAAGGCTAATTCCGCTATATGGGTAATTGTAATTTACTAAGAACTGCTGAATCTTAGTGGGTAGGCTAGAGTATAGATGCAATAGCTCTCTCTCGAACAACTATTACGATTCAAGCGAGTTCTCTTGAACATCGACAAGCATAACACTATAAGCATCCCAATACCTCAATTTATCTACTCTCTCGAGCTAGATAGGTAGGATCGAGTTAAGATTAACTCTCTCGAGCTGAACCCACAACAACCCAATCACTACAATTATCAGTCGATAACCTTAGTTCTAAAACATCTTTCTCAAGCAAGCCAAGAACACTAAGTTAGAACTGCATTTGCAACTACAATTCATGGGTTAACACACAGCTATCAATTAAACCCATTTCAAATCAACATTTAAATCAGTAAACAACAATACCCATAAGATAATTAGAGCAAATAATCACATGATCAAACCCTCAAGAAGGGGGGTTTTAGCCACACATCATAAAAAGGAAGAAATCAATACCAGTTACGTTCTCCATAATCTGGGTATTGCAATCCACGTCTTTACAATGATCCAAAATGCTTAATATAAAAAAACCCAACTCAAAATCTAATAGAAAACTCCTAAAACTAAGAAAAGTAATATCCAAGACGAAAGCTCCAAGTTCAACACTGGTAGGATTACTCAGGATTTTTCCAGTCTCTTTCTTTTCTCTTTTTAAATTCTTTTTATACGTTTTCAGATTTTGGCCTTCAAGGTCACTCGGCGGAGTTAGTCGATCATCGCCAGTTTGCCTTGACTCTTCATCCTTTAGATCCTGTAACTTTAGGCGATCCATGTTTGTGTCGTCGATCCGTTCAGTGGTTCGCCCAAGGTCCAAATCCATCGCCAAGTTGGCTACTCCCCAAGGCTGGCAGTCTGGAACTTTAGGTGAGCTGAAGTGCCACTTGGCGAGTCGCCGAGTGGCTTTGGCGATTCTCATCTTTTACTATCTTCAGCCTTTTTCATCTTTTTTGCTCTTTTTTTCCCGGTATTGTCCTTGCCTTGCTCTTTTGCCTTTATATCTGCAAATTAATATTAAAACATCAGTTTAGAGCATAAAATAGGCATCGAGGACACTAATACTATGAATAACAAGCCCTAAATGAGTCAAAATCCCAGACTCATCCCTTGGGTACCTTCTCCGCACTTACAGGTAAGCATCAATACCCCCAACTTAAACTTTTTCTTGTCCTCAAGTAAAACACAAGATCAATCAGCTCAATAAGGATGTCTAAAAATAGTGCTACTCAAGACTCAACACGAATGCACACAAGAGGTTCAAACTACACATACAATGTTCAATTGTGCACTCTAAGTTTCAAACTGTAACTAACCATCATCAAATAAAACTCAAGCTCACAATGCTTGCTTCAAATGAAAACTCAAGCTCAACAAAAGCATTCAAATGCCCTCACGCCAAGAATGATTCCATTTTCACACAAGATTCATCAACAATTTAGAATATCGGAATCAGAAACAACTCTTACACTCCCAAAAATAAACACATGCATGACTCTACCAATAGGCTTGCCCTTATTTTCCAATCAACATTAGTTTCAGCTCTCTCAAGATCACAAAGGCCTTTCAAGGCTTGTAACGGGGCTGAGTGTAAAGGTATGATCATTTTGATTTAGTGACTTCTACCTTCATGAAACATGACTTGCATTTCACTTTTTATCCTTCTCTTTCACATGATATGATGTTCACAATCCACCCTATTTTCATTTGAACAAGGCTCAATGGATACCCCAGTTCTTTTACTCATTTTGCAAACTTTATTTCACAACCTCTTCTCTTTTTCAATCTTTTTCCATTTTCACCTTTTTCTTTTCTTTCTCTTTTTTTACATGGAGGGGTACCATCTTTTTCAAAACAATCCATCAAGGGAGATTTTTTTACACTACTTGACTTTCCTCCTTTTTCACCACACCCCCAACTTAGGCTTTTGGCCTAAGTTGGCTATTCAAGCGAACCAATACTTCATGAAGGTTATAGGTGATGAGACAAAGGGGTCAAAGTTGTTCAAGTTTCTTCCAAAGAAAAGGATAGGATCAAATGGCGCCAAGCTAGGTTCACACTCTCACAAGGTGGCCACAAAGAGGTATAATATCAATTTTTGATTCACTCTTCACAAATTGTGCCTAAGATCATTTCAATCACTTGCTTCCATCAATCAATCGGTCTAACGGGGGCAAGTTGTAAGTATTACCACACACGTATTTTAAAACAACGTCACCACATATGTCATTCGATACAATCATCAAACAGGACTCTATAATTTTCATCTAGCGTGCAATGATCATCACAAGAGATCAACTCAACAAACGGCTAGTCACAACGAGATGCTAGCAGTTCACATATTACCTATCTAACTCAATTTGCCTCATCGTAGCCGCACACTCATACCGTTCAAATAAATGCACTATTCAAGTCAGCGGTATTGATCATAATCAACATTCGAAATTGCAAGAGAATGGCCACTTTCAAACACATCAAGAGGGGGCAATTTTTTTTTTCAAAATCAGTTCAAAACCATTTGCAATTCAAAACAAAGGACCAACACAATGGATCAAAAGAATATATATAAACACAAGATAAGATCCAAGATCCACAAAAACAACAAAAATCAGTTCAAAACCATTTGCAATTCAAAACAAAGGACCAACACAATGGATCAAAACAATATATATATTAATATAAGATAAGATCCAACATCCACAAAAACAAAGTATAGAAATACCTCACCCCGCCAAACTAAACTAGCAGTTGTCCTCAAATGCAAAGAAATAAATAATCATAAAAACTAAAAAGAGTCAAAAGCCCCCTGTCAGGCTAAACAGGTGGTGAACTCTACATATCGGTGACTCCATCAGCGGGGGCATCAGCGCCCGGTGCAACATCATCCTTGGCTCCACTGGAGCCTACCATCGACGTATCTCTCAAGAAATCCTGCACAGCTGTCTCCACCATAGCTCCCTCAAGATCTGCTAAATCATCGTACATGGCTGCATCACGAACACCCAGCTCCTCCTCATCGGTCTCAGCCTCAGACTCAGTCTCAACCTCAGCCATAGCAACATCTCCGGTAGTAGTAGTAGTAGTCGGAGGAACCTCTGAACTGGCTGGAACATCACTGCTCGGAATGTCGGGGATCTCAACTGTGCCAAAGAACTTTGATAGGTCAGTGGACTTCAGCTCGTCCACATCCTTCCTCAGCCCAACAATATCGGCCTTCAAGGTCGTCACAGCAGCAAAAACACCCCGACCCTGCTCACAGGCCTCTACCCTCACCGTAAGGGCATCCAAAGCAAATCTGTAAGCCTCTATCGACTCCCTGTGCTCTCTCAGCTCAGCCCTAATCGGAGCCATGGCAACAACAATAGGCTGCTCAATTAACCTAGGCACAACGGCCTATACCGAGGAGGCACACACATCAGTAGATTGAGCCAGATGGCCCATCTTGTACAGCACGGCCTGGGTGATAAGGGGTCGGGAGGCAGCCGCAGCAGCAACAGTAGAAGGATGGGGTTCAGTAGATGAGCCAGGAGAAACAGAAGTGGAGGGACCAGAGGTACCTGTAGGCTAACGGGCCTGAGAGAAACTATTGCCTCTATCAGCAACATATCAACATCAACTAACGGGGACGTATCCACCAGTGCAGCTCTCATCCTGGAAGCCTCATCCTTCAGGTACTCGGCCTCGATCCCCGGCAGCGGCACCAGTTTTGATAAATGCTCAACTACACATCATCCAATACTAGATGTAGGCGATCGTAATCTAGTATAAACCCAACAAAGAGTTAGGGTCAATCCCACATGGAGTGATACAAGTTAGAATTCAGTTACGAAGTTATAAATGTTTTCTAAACGATTGTAGGAATAGAGATTATCAAAATCATTCAAGTAAATCTAAGGGGTTGACAACAAGTGTCAAATGTGGGGGTTAAGGTTTGTCAATTAACATTTACTAAAAATAGGGGAGTAATCAAGTAGATAAGGGATACTTGGGGATGCGATCGATTAAAGGATAATTCCGCTATATGGGCAATTGTAATTTACTAACAACTACTGAATCTTAGTAGGTAGGCTAGACTATAGATGTAATAACTTTCTCTCGAACAACTATTATGATTCAAGCGAGTTCTCTCGAACCTCGACAAGCTTAACACTATAAGCAGCCCAATACCTCAATTTATCTACTCTCTCGAGCTAGATATGTAGGATCAAGTTAAGATTCACTCTCTCAAGCTAAACCCACTACAACCCAATCACTACAATTATCAATCGATAACCTTAGTTCTAAAACCTCTTTCTCAAGCAAGCCATGAATACTAAGTTAGAACTGCATTTGCAACTACAATTCATGGGTTAACACAACCATCAATTAAACCCACTCAAATCAGCATTTAAATCAGTAAAAAACAATACCCATAAGCTAATTAGGGAAAATAATCACATGATCACACCCCAAGAATGGGGTTTTTAGCCACACCTCATCAAAAGGAAGAAATCTATATCAATTACGTTCTCCATAATCTGGGTATTGCAATCCACGTCTTTACAATGATCCAAAATGATTAATATCAAAAACCCAACTCAAAATCTACTAGAAAACTCCTAAAACTAAGAAAAGTAATGTCCAGGATGAAAGGTCCAAGTTCAACACTGGTAGGATTAATCAGGATTTTTCCAGTCTCTTTCTCATCTCTGTTTGGAAAACAATTTATAAGTTTTTAGATTTTGGCCTTCAGGGTCACTTGGCAGAGTTAGTCGAGCATCGCCGACCAAGTCGGCGATGTGCCAATGGCTCCTTTCATCACCAGTTTTCCTTGACTCTTCATCCTTCAGTCCCTATAACTTTAGGCGATCCAATTTTGTGTCGCCGATCCGTTAGGTGGTTTGCCTAAGGTCCAAATCCATCACCAAGTTGGCTTCTCCCCAGGGCTGGCAGTCTGAAACTTTAGGCGAGCTGAAGTGCCAGTCGGCGAGTCTCCGAGTGGCTTTAGCGATTCTCAGCTTTTACTATCTTTAGCCTTTTTCATCCTTTTCACTCCTTTTTCCCGGTATTGTCCTTGCCTTGCTCTTTTACCTTTATATATGAAAATTAACATTAAACATAAATTTAGAGCAAAAAATAGGCATCGAGGACTCTAATACTATGAATAACAAGCCCTAAATGAGTCAAAATCCCAGACTTATTACTATATCCTCGAATGCTATGAGGACTCACCAATCTTCAACTCTTGCCTCTACTAAGATCCTAGCCACGGGGATGAGAATCGAGATCGCCAGACCATACATTTGGATAAAAAATGTAGGCAAGAGTATGCGTTAGTACAAGAATGTACTAAATATGGAAGCTTGTATAAACATCAACATAAGCATAAAAGTTAATCAACATAAGTCATAAGAAAAATCAATACACATAATAGAACATATAAACATAAGTGGAATAATCCTCGAAGTACCCTCAAAGCATACTTAGCCAAAACTGAGAAATCTTCCACTAGTCTTACTAATCATAGTAAGCAACCTTAGGTCATCATCCAAGCTCATCACCTATCATAACATGTGAATCTTATCTTAAAACATACTTACGATACTTCCTTGAAGTAACCTTGTTGCATCATAACTATGCTACATTTGATGGAGAAGTAGTCCATTCTTAGTTGTTCTTATTATCCATGGAAGGCACGTCATCTTGCCAATCCAAGCTAAGTCATTATCCATGGAAAAACACACCATCATGCCTATCCAAACTATCCATCGGAAGGTATCATCTCACCAACCCAAGCTACCATGGAGTCATCACATTACCAATCCAATCTACCATGGAGGCATCACATTACCAATCCAAGATACCATGGAGGCATCACATTACCAATCCACGCTACCATGAAAAGGTATCATCTCCTAGCCAATTCAAGCAACCATGAAAGGCACCATCTTCTTACAAATTCAAGCTACCCATGAAGAGGTCTCATATTACAACTTCAAGCTACCATGGAAAGGGATCATCTCCTTACCAATCCAAGCTACCCATGAAGAGGTCTTATAGTACCAATTCAAGCTACCATGAAAAAGCACCTCATTATGCTAATCCAAGCTATCCATGGATCTTATCAATCCAAGCTATCCATGAAAAGCATCTCATTATGCTAATCCAAGCTAGATCTTATTTTCATAGTTCCTAGATTCTTTGATTCATTTTAGGTGAAAAAACCTTTCAACAAAGAATCATTCTATGTGAGGAAACCATTCACATTCATACATTCATAAGGTAAATCATGCGGGTAAATCCCTTCCATAATAATTCTATCTAATAATCAACAATTCATGCTTAAGCCTTACTCTCAAAGCCCTACAAATTATACTTCATCATATATGCTTCAATTTCAAGCAATTCATGTCTATATGCTTCAATTTCAAGCAATTCATGTCTATATGCTTCAATTTCAAGTAAATTCATGATGTATCTCATCAATCCTACAAGAATACATCTAACCCACAAATTCTCCTTTCATGGCATCAAACCCAATTATATCAATTCTAACTTAGAAACATGGGTTAAGCATGGGTACATGTAAATTCATCCTAAAACATGTATTCCTATCAATTCAATCATAAACAATCATAACTCAATCAATTGAATCAACATGCATCAATACCCACAACATTAGAAGAAAACCCTAACTCAAATTGGAGAATTTCTACTTTTCAATTGGGGAATCTTGGGGGCTCTATGGATGAAAGTATTCCATGGATGAAAAATCATCATACCTTACTAACAAAGTTCACAAATACTTGAGGAATGGAGACTTTAACTTCACCCTAGATTCAACTATTTCTTCTTCTTCAAGTTCTAAAGAGAGAAATATTTGAGAGAAGAACTTTGGGACTTCTTTTGGGTTTTGGAAATAATGACTTGAATGGGTGAGTTTTGGGGTTAAAATCACTAATATAGGGGCCTCAGACTTTGATAAAACGGCCTCACTTTGATTTAATTAAAACTGGAAAAGAGCCATGTGCCCTTAACTAAACCTGCCAGCCCACGACCCATGAGACCTTACTGATGGACCGTGGACTGACCAACCGTCCTAGTCAAGCGTGAGTAACTTCAGAGATTTGTGGCCGACCTACGGTTCCCCCTAGCCACGAGCCGTGGACCCATCGACGGATCGTGGGTCCTAGCGTGGTTCCTGCCTATGCCAATTCCCTTGGTTCCTGTCACGACTTAGGGGTACCCCCTAGATGTAACATGTCTTATAGAACCCCGAAGGACTCCATACAAGGCACTTAGTTCTTATAACATAAGAAATATAACAATAAGAGTAAAACAGTAGTCCAAGTCCAAAATATTTTATAAACGAAAAGCAAAAGTCTAAACATTTTGTCTCATCATAGACATCTCATACAATTGAATGAAATTGGGCCTAGCCCATATATCATGTATAAAAGAGAAATACATGAAAGAAACTAAAAAAATAATAACTCCGTCCTCGAAGCATGAAGACTCACCAAAGCTCGGGAAATCATGAACTCAACTACAAGCCACGAGACTCGAAAACCTGTCTGTTGGACCCTACATTTGGGAAAAATATAGGCAAGAATATGCGTTAGTACAAAACAATGTACCAAGTATGATAGCCATGCATAAAACATTTAAAACATGTTTAAAGGGACATTTCATTTCATGACATGCAATTGACCAAGCTAAACATGATATAAAAGAGTTATAAAATATAAGTCATAAAATCATGGTCAATGCAAGCTAACTTCATCTTTAAAACCTTTGAACTCATGTGAGATACTTCTTGAAGTAACCTTAGTTCCTTATTACTTGTGGGGAATTAGCCTTAACCAACATTGAGACCATGTGAGCTATAACATGATCCCCTGGTGTCTCCCACACCGAAAAGGGTTGTCCTACTTTCCAAGGTAGAACCATGAACTTCTAACTTAAGTGGATCCACTATCTAATCAACCTATGGGGGCACATAGTTTAATGGATAAGGACATTGCTACTAGAAACCCGAACTCTACTACGAGGGAGTTTCCATCTCATGAGATTGCTTCTAGAAACCTGGCCTCTACTACGAGAGAGATTCCATCCCATCATCAATATCCACTCGGTGCTAAGCATAAATCCCATGGAATAGTAATTTCTTACTTGACCTCATTATTCATGAATAGGTCTCCTTGGACAACCAATCCAAGCTAGTTCATTAGGATAGCTCTTACTCTTGATTCATTTAGGTGAGAAAGCCTCTCAACCTAAGAATCATTTATATGTGAGAAAACCTTTCACATCATGCTAGTTATGTGTTTATGAGAATGTCCTTTCAACAACACAACAAAAACATCATCATTGGTACTTTACTCTCAAAGCACCCTTAAAACAGTTGCATAGATTTCATAATAAAATGATAAGTCCATAATTTACCTCTTGAGGTTCAAAACCCACTTTCAATCATCAATGCTTAGAAAACATGGGTCAGATATGGATTTCATCATAAGTACATGTAAATCTTGCAATACATGCTTAATTTCATAAAATACTTGCTTTATACTCAAAATCCCTCATCATATGATTCACAACTTGAAAACATAGGGGATTACATGGGTTCATGGGGAAATCATCATAAAATCATCATGTATCATCAATTTATGCATAAGAGATCATAATTCAATCATTTAAATCAATAATGAAAAGAACCCATGGCAATTGAAGAAAACCCTAACTCAATTGGAGAATTCTACCTTTAGAAATAGAGAATTTGGGAACTCCATAGATGAAAGGAATCTATGGATGAAAACTATCATGCCTTGAATCCAAAAACTAGCCTTCAATGGAGGAATTGAAACCTTGACTTGAAACCCTAGGATGAATCTTCTTCTTCTTCTTCAAGTTTCTAGAGAGAGAATTATTTGAGAGTTCTTCTTTTGTGAATTTGGAAGAGTGAAGTAAATGGGCTAATTTGGGGGTTGAAAAATCTTATATATAAGGGTCTTAGTGGAGTGTAAAACGACGTAGTATAGGAACTAATCAATTAGGAAAAGACCTGACTGCCCTAAAAATAACTGCTAGGTGGTGACCCACGAAGCAGTGACCGATGGACTGTGGTCAGGACGATGGCCCGTCCTGCACGACCGTCACTAACTTCAGAGACTTTTGTCCTGGACCACGGACCCCTGGACCACGGACCGTGGACCCACCGATGGTCCGTAGGTCCAGCCGTCGTTTCCACCCTGGACAATTCTCTTGAGTGGCCAGTCCACGGACCCACCTACGATTTGTGGTCCAACCCACGGGTCGTGGTTGGCCACCATGGATGGCATCAGGAATTGCTGCAAATTTGCTAGGCTTCCCTTTTTTGAATCCGGGGTGTTACAATATCTCCCCCTTGGGACCATTCGTCCTCAAATGAGATTCAAACTGGTTCTAAAAGCTTAGGAGAGGAACTAACAACCCAACCCAACTATGCAATGCATGTAACCAAGGAGAAACTATCGACTCCAAGCTAGGACGTTCTCGAAACATCATAAGAGGGGTGAAACTAACTCTATCAGCCCATCATGCATGCAATGCACATGAAACAATGTGAAACATCAACTCCAAGCTAAACATACTCGATGCATCATAAGGAAGTAGGAACTACATCTAGCAACCCAATATGCATGAATTTTCAAAATTACTCATGTTCAAGGAGGAACTACCTTCTCAAAGCTAAAAGCATGCTCAACACAATCTCATAGAGCTCATATGAAATTTACTCTCAAAAAGCATAACTAAAGCATGTTCATCAATTCATCTCATGAAGTCTATAGGCAACTCATACTCAATGCACAACAACATGAGGAAAATCAATCATATAAACTCATTTTCTTTCAAAACACGAGTATTTCATGAACATGCATCACATAAGGAAATCATGGAAACACATAAAAACACATGACTCCCAAAATAAAGGTCAAACCAAGAGGAACTCATTACCTTAAGCTAGAGTAGAAGTAGAAGGAAAAAGATGAGGATATCGGGACATCATATCGGCCTCGGCCTCCCAAGTTGCACCCTCAACTAACTGATTCCTCCACAAAACTTTCACGGATGCAACTTCCTTGTTTCTCAACTTCTTGACTTGCCGGTCCAAAATCTCTACTGGAACTTCCTCATAAGAAAGATTTTCATCAACTCCCAAACCTTCTAAGGAAACTATGGATATTGGATTACCAACACACTTCTTCAACATGGAGAAATGGAAAACTGGATGCTCCGATGCCAACTCATTTGGCAAATCTAGCTCATAATCAACTTTACCAACACGCCTCAAAATCTGATATGGGCCTATATATCGGGGACTAAGCTTCCCTTTCTTACCAAACCTCATTACACCCTTCATGGGTAAGATTTTCAAGTAAACCTAATCAAGAATGTCAAACTCAAGATCCCTTCTTCTCACATCGGTATATGACTTTTGCCGACTTTGAGCCGTTTTCAACCTTTCTCTAATAAGTCAAACTTTCTCTATGGCCTCATGTACCAATTCGGGACCTATTAGGGAAACTTCACCCATCTCAAACCAACCGATAGGAGATCTACACCTCCTTCCATATAGTGCCTCAAATGGAGCCATATCAATATTCGAGTGATAGCTATTATTATAGGCAAACTCAATCAATGGAAAATGGTCATCCCAATTACCCTTAAAATCAATCACACAAGCTCTTAACATATCTTCCAAAGTTTGGATAGTACTTTCCGCTTTCCCATCAGATTGGGGATGAAAGGCCGTGCTAAGTTTAACCTTAGTGCCAAGACCCTTTTGGAATGACTTCCAAAACTAAGAAGTGAATTGGGTACCACAATCGGAAATAATGGACAAAGGCACTCCATGCAACCTTACCATTTATCTCAAGTATAACTTGGCATAGTCCTCCGCCGAATAAGAAACCTTGACGGGAAGGAAATGAGCCGATTTCGTCATCCGATCTACTATAACCCAAATCGAGTCATGTTGTCGCCGTGTGCGAGGCAAACTAACAATAAAGTCGATATTCAAGTCTTCCCACTTCCAAGTAGGAATGCTAATGTTTTGGGATAAACCTCCCGGTCTCTGATGCTCAACCTTTACTTGTTGGCAATTTGGACACTTAGCCACAAATCCCGCAATATCCTTCTTCATCCCGTTCCACCAATAGACTTCCCGCAAATCACGGTACATCTTGGTGGCTCCTGGGTGGATGGAATACCGCACACTATGGGCTTCTGTCAAGATCTATTCTCTCAAGTCATCGACATTTGGAACACACAAACGACCTTGGTATCTAAGTACACCATCTCCCCCTTGAGAGAAAGCCTCAACGGATTTCTTAAGCACCGCTTCTTTCAATTCTACCAAAATTGGATCAAGACCTTGCTTGGCTTTCACATCCGCCACAAAAGACTATTCGGAACCATTGTGAACCATAACACCACCTTTGGTGGAGTCCACCAATTGAACACCTAATCGAGCCAATCTATGAACATCTCGAACCAACTCTTTCTTTTCTTCTTCAATATGAGAAACACTACCAATAGATAATCGACTAAGAGCATCCTCTACCACATTAGCTTTACCGGGGTGATAAAGAACACTCATGTCATAATCTTTCAATAACTCAATCCACCTTCTTTGGCAAAGATTTAGATCATTCTGATTGAACACATATTGCAAGCTCTTGTTGTCGGTAAACACATTTACATGCTCACCATACAAGTAATGCCTCCAAATATTTAAGGCAAAAACCACCTCCGCTAGTTCAAGGTCATGGGTAGGATAATTCTTTTCATGAACTTTAAGTTGCCTTGAGGCATAGGCCATCACTTTCCCATTTTTCATAAGCACACACCCTAACCCAATTGTTGAGGCATCACAATAAACCACAAAACCATCCGTCCCTTCCAGTAAGGTCAACACCAGAGCGGAAGTAAGTCTATCTTTCAACTCTTGAAAACTCTTCTCACACATGTCGGTCCATATGAACTTAGCCTTCTTTTGAGTCAAAGCAGTCAAAGGAGAGGCAATTAAGGAAAATCCCTCAACAAACCTTAAATATCCGAAGGAGTTAGAGGTCTAGGCCAAATCTTGAACGCATCCATCTTCTTAGGATCTACCTCAATACCCTTACTTGAGACAATATGACCAAGGAAAGCTACAGATCTCAACCAAAATTCACATTTGCTAAACTTTGCAAAAAGTTGTTGGTCCTTAAGGACTTGCAACATGATCCTCAAATGATCAATATGCTCATCCTCACTCCTTGAGTAGATCAAAATATCATCAATGAACATAATCACAAACATGTCAAGGTATTGTCTAAACACCCTATTCATCAAATCCATGAACGCCGTCAGAGCATCAGTCAACCCAAACGACATTACCAAAAACTTATAATGAACATACCGAATTCAAAAATCCATCTTCGGAATGTCATCTTCTCTCACCCTCAATTGGTGATAACCCGATCGAAGATCAATCTTAGAGAAATAACTTGCCCCTTGAAGTTGGTCAAATAAATCATCTATCCTTGGACGAGGATACTTATTCTTAATTGTCACCTTGTTCAACTGACGATAGTCAATACACATACGAAGAAAACCATCCTTCTTTTTAACGAACAAAATCGGAGCACCCCATTGAGAGATACTCGATCGGATGAAACCCTTACCAACAGATCTTTCAATTGTTCTTTCAACTCCTTAAGTTCTACCGGAGCCATACGGTAAGGAGGAATAGAAATAGGTTGCATATCTGGGAGAAGTTCAATACCGAAGTCTATTTCCCGCTCGGGAGGAATACCGTGTAAGTCATCTGGAAACACTTCCGGAAACTCATTTACAAAGGGGAGCAGCTCAAGAGAAAGGGTTTCGGAATCTACATCCCTCACCCTAACTAGATGGTAAATGCAACCCTTGGAAATCATCTTTCTAGCTTTAAGACAAGAGACAAATTGACCCTTCGGCATATAATTCCCCCCTTCTACTCTAGGACAGGCTCATTTGAAAACTGAAACTTGACTACACGAGTTCTACAATCAATACAAGCATAACATGAGTGCAGCCAATCCATACATAAGATAACATAAAAATCTAACATATCAAGCTCTACCATGTCAAGAAGAGTAACTCTATGGGACAAGGAAACGAGACACTTTCTATAGACCCTCTCAGCCATAATAGAATTGCCAACAGGAGTAGAGACAGAAAAAGATTCTAACAACACATCGGAGAGCACATCAAACCTCATAGCCACATATGGCGTCACAAAAGACAAAGTTGCACCGGGATCAAGTAAAGCATATACATCTAGTTGAAAAACTTTAAACGTACCGATAACCACATCGGGAGAACTTTCTCGCTCCCCACGAGTCTTAAGTGCATAGAAACCATTTTGCTTAGGAGCATTGGAACCCGAACCACTAGGAGGATCTTGCTTTCCCTCTCTCCCTTTAGCCGTAAGCATTTGGTAATCCCTCATTTTGTGACCACTTTTACCATAACCATAACAACCATCCGTGCCGGCTAGGAACTTACCATCGTGCTTTCTTCCACACTTAGTACAAGTAGACCTAGACGATGAAGATCAACTACCATTACATCCTTGAGGCTTAGGGTTAGACACCCTATCTTGGTTGAACTTTGGAGGGGCATTAGAGGAATATCGATTGGAAAACTTTTGTCGGAATCTAGGATGACCTTGTCCATTGGACCTTGCATGAGAGAAATTACCATCACCGGTCTTAGCCATCTTTAGCTCTCTAGACTTTTCCTTAAGTTTTTCCTCCTCAATTTGTTGTGCATGCACCATGAGACGAAAGATGTCCATGTCATGAATGAGCATGGTGGTTCGGCACTCTTTAACTACCATTTCAGACACACCCGAAATGAACTTACTCATTCTAGCCCATGAATCCGCAACCAGCCTACCCATAATATTTCAGCAAGTTATTGTTAAATTTTAATTACCCATATAGTATAATTAGCTTATAAATGATCACATCCCGAGAATTCCCCTCTATATTGTTACTTTCTCCTATTTTCCTTGTGCTGTAGCTGATAGTTAACAATCCAAAATCCCCCATCTGACATTTGTTGTCACCCCTTAGACTTGTTTACATGTCTTTCCGATAAATTTCATTCCTATAGCCGAATAGACCACTTTACAACTTCATAACTGAATTTTAGACACGTACCGCTCCCTGTGGGTTCGATCCCAACTATTCATTGGGTTTTATACTGACTAACGATCGTTTACACCTAGAATTGGATGAGGTGTACTTGAGACGTTTTATCAAAATGGTGCCGCTTCCGCGGAGTGTTGTTGTTTAGAATTCCATTATTGAAGTTGAATTGTGATCTTTTGTGTTATAGTTGAACAAACTTACTTTTGTTTTTGTTTATGTTGCTTGTTGTGAACAGAGGAAGAGATGAGCATAAACGGGAGCAATGGTAGCCAAGTGGGCCACCAAGATGATATTGGAAATCTGAATGATGTAAATGACCCAATTCAATTGGGTGGTGTTGGTGCAATACGTCTACCTCCAGCTGAATTTTATACTGTTTTTCACATCACTAGCACAATGCTTCATCTCCTACAATTGAATGGATTATACGTAGGGCTGGCTCACGAAGACCATCATGAGCATATTCGGAACTTCGTGGATGTTTGTGGTCCGTTCTCATTCAAGAACATATCACAAGAATCAGTTCGTCTCAGGCTATTTCCATTCTCGTTGATGGGTGAAGCTACCAAATGGTTATCTGAATTTCTGAGGGACTCCATCACCTCTTGGGATGAGCTTACATAGCGTTCCAAGTGAGATTCTTTCCCCCATCGAAGATGATGACGCTCAGAGATAGCATCCAGGGTTTCAAACGCTTGAAAGGTAAACCAATCAACGAGATGCGGTTTAGATTTAAGAAGTTGGTTCTTCAATGCCCAACTCATGGACTTCCAAACGATGTGCTGCTACAATACTTCTATATGAGTCTTGATTCGGTGAACAAAGGAGTTGCCGATCAACTTGTTCCCGGTGGTATAATGCAACAACCCTATGAAGTAGTGTCTCAACTCCTTGATTGTATGACCAAGATCAATAGAGAATGGTACACTCGCGAGGACCAAGTGTCTCCTCTCACTTTTAGGATGACAAAAGACCAGATCAAAAAGGATCAAGAGAAAGACCAAAACATGGCCAAAATGATGACCCAGCTGGATGTCTTGGCGAAAAATGTGATGGGTAGTGGTGCAAAGAGTGTTAATGTTGTGGGTGTTGGTGGAGTAAACCCTGATGAAGCACATTTTGATGCGTTGTATAATGAGGAAGTGAACGTCCTTGCAAATCAAGGAGGAGGATTTCGTTCAAACTACCCAAGGCCGGGTGGAAATCAGGGTTGGAATAGAGATAATGGATAGAGAGACCATGACAGTGAATGGCGTGATCGTAACGCCACTTGGAAGGAAAGAGAGGGTGACAAGGATAGGTACATCCCACCTCATGAGCGTCAAAAGCCTAAGGAACCAAGGGATGACTCAGAGAATGTCTGAATGGAAGACATGCTCTCACGCATTCTCAACAAGGTCGAAGGTTAAGACAAAGTATTAAAAGAGATGAAGGAGGACGTCTCGACTTTCAATCAGACGGTAACTTCTCACTCAGTCTCTATCAAGAAGCTGGAAACTCAAATGGGTCAAATCTCGACCCATCTAAATCCAAGGCCAAAAGGAGGGTTGCCTGGTAATACAATGGCAAACCCAAAAAATGAAGCTTAAATTATTATTTCCATCGTGCCACGAGTTAAATAAGGCGCTTTTTGGGAGGCAACCCAAGTCTTTGATGTTTTAAAATTTTATTTTTGAATAACGCGTGTTGATTTTGCTGGTTGAAAAGTGAAAAGTGTTGGAAATTAGGTAATTTGGCGAACCAAGAGTCCAGTTGGCAACACACCGAACAGGTCGGCGTGGCTGACTTTGACCGCCGTTGGAACCAACCAGCTTAATGGGGAACTTTGTAAAACTCGGTGAGCAAAAATCCCGGTCGGTGATTCGCCGAACAGGTCGGTGAGCCCGATCTGGACCGCCATTGGAGCCACCCTAATCACTGTAGGTCCTGTAAAACTCGACGGGCTAAATTACCACTCGGTGGACCGCCGAGTGGTTCGGCGGGCATGACTTATATCACCGAATGGAGCGTGAACTGAAAGGTTTTAAAGGCCAAACGGTTTAGAATTTCAAAGTTCTTCATCTTCTCCCATTTTTAACTCCCGTCACACCCTATATTAGATCTTTCATATTTTTTTGTTTTTACTCTCGTATCTGTGAGATCTATGCTCGAATTACTTTTGGACTCTTTGCCACCTAGATTTTCAAGCATATTTCAGCATAAAGGTTGGTTTTCCGAACCTCAAACTCTATATGTGGTTAAACTTGAATGAAAGTGGTACTGTGTTGTTGATTATTGTTGGGTAGTTGATTTTATCATGTTTAATTGTTGGATTGGCCGTACTGAATTAAATTGGTACCTAATTGCTAGTAATTGATTTCTGAAACGGTTGTCAAAGAGTGCCGAACCACCATGCTCATTCATGACATAGAAATCTCTCATCTCATGGTGCATGCACAACAAATTGAGGAGGAAAAACATAAGGAAAATTCTAGAGAGGTAAAGAGGGCAAGGACTGGTGATGGAAACTTCTCGCATGCAAAATTCGATGGACAAGGTCGTCCTAGATTTCAACAAAAGTTTTCCGGCTGAGATTCTTCTAATGCTACTCCAAGGTTCAACAAGATAGGGTGTCTAACCCTAAGCCTCAAGGAGGTAATGGTAGTGGACCTTCATTGTCTAGGTCTAATTGTACTAAGTGTGGAAGGAAGCACGATTGTAAATGCCTAGTCGGCACGGATGGTTGCTATGGTTGTGGAAAAAGTGGTCACAAGATGAGGGATTATCCGATGCTTACGGGTAAAAGGAGAGAGGGCAAGCAAGATACTCCTAGTGGTTTGGGTTCCATTGCTCCTAAGCAAAACCGCTTTTATGGTCTTCAGACTAGAGGTAAACAAGAGAGTTCTCCGGATGTGGTTACCAGAATGTTGAAAGTTTTCCTACTTGATGTATATGCTTTACTTGATCCCGGTGCTACATTATCTTTTGTGATGCCTTATGTGGCAACGAGATTTGATGTACTCATGTTGGTGATTCTATTTGGCTGAGAGGGTCTATAGAAAGTGTCTCGTTTCTTTTTCCCATAGAGTTACTCTTGTTGACTTGGTAGAGCTTGATATGTTAGATTTTGATGTTATCTTGGGTATGGATTGGCTGTACTCATGTTATGCTTCTATTGATTGTAGAACTTGTGTAGTCAAGTTTCAATTTCCAAATAAGCCTGTCCTAGAGTGGAAGGGGGGAAATTCTATGCCTAAGGGTCAGTTTGTTTCTTATCTTAAAGCTAGAAAGATGATTTTTGAAGGTTGCTTTTACAACCTAGTGAGGGTAAGGGATGTAGACTCCGAAACCCCTTCTCATGAGTCGGTCCCCATTGTAAATGAGTTTCCAGAAGTGTTCCCAGATGACTTACCCGGTATTCCTCCCGAGCGGGAAATAGACTTCGGTATCGACCTTCTCCCAGATACACAACCTATCTCTATTCCTCTTTACCGTATGGGTCCGACAGAACTTAAGGAGTTGAAAGAACAGTTGAAAGACTTGTTGGATAAGGGCTTCATCCGACCGAGCATCTCTCCATGGGGTGCTCCTGTTTTGTTTGTTAGAAAGAAGGATGGTTCTCTTCGTATTTCTATCGACTATCGTCAGTTGAACAAGGTGACTTTTAAGATAAATATCCTCTTCCGAGGATAGATGACTTATTTGACCAACTTCAAGGGGTAAGTGATTTCTCTAAGATTGATTTTCGATCCGATTATCACCAATTGAGGGTGAGAGAAGATTACATTCCGAAGACGGCTTTCCCAACTTGGTATGGTCATGAAGAGTTATTGATGATGTCGTTTAGGTTGACTAATGCTCCAGCGGCATTTATTGATTTGATGAATAGGTTGTTTACACAATACCTTGACATGTTTGTGATTGTGTTCATTGATGATATTTTAATCTACTTAAGGAGTGAGGATGAGCATATTAATCATTTGAGGATCGTGTTGTAAATTCTTAAGGACCAACAACTTTTTGTAAAGTTTACCAAATGTCAATTTTGATTAAGGTCTGTAGCTTTCCTTGGTCATATTGTTTCGAGTAAGGGTATTGAGGTAGATCCTAAGAAGACGGAGGCGGTCAAGAGTTGGCCTAGACCTCTAACTCCTTCGGATATTAGGAGTTTCTTAGGTTTAGCTGGTTATTATAGATGGTTTGTTGAGGGATTTTCCGCAATTGCCTCTCCTCTAACGACTTTGACTCAAAATAAGGCTAAGTTCAATGGACCAATATGTGTGAGAAGTGTTTTGAAGAGTTGAAATATAGACTTACTTCCGCTCTAGTGCTTACCTTACCGGAAGGGACGAATGGTTTTGTGGTTTATTATGATGCCTCAAGAATTGGGTTAGGATGTGTGCTTATGCGAAATGGGAAACTGATTGCCTATGCCTAAAGGCAACAAAAAGTTCATGAAAAGAATTATCCTACCGCGGTGGTTGTATTTGCCTTCAAGATTTGAAGGCATTATATGTATGGCGTGCATGTAGATGTGTTTACCGACCACAAGAGTTTGCAATATGTGTTCAATCAGAAAGATCTAAATCTTCACCAAAGAAGGTGGCTTGAGTTATTGAAAGATTATGACATGCGTGTTCTTTATCACCCCGGTAAAGCTAATGTGGTAGCGGATGCTCTTAGTCGTTTGTCATTGGGTAGTGTGGCTCATATTGAAGAAGAAAAGAAAGAGTTGGTTCGAGATGTTCATAGATTGGCCTGATTAGGTGTGCAATTAGTGGACTCCACCAAGGGTGGTGTTATGGTTCACTATGGGTCCGAATCATCTTTTGTAGCAGATATGAAGGCTAAGGAAGGTCTTGATCCAATTCTGATAGAATTGAAAATAGTGGTGCTTAAGAAATCCATTGAGGCTTTCTCCCAAGGGGGAGATGGTGTACATAGATACCAAGGTCGTTGATGTGTTCCAAATGTGGATGACTTAAGGGAACGAATTTTGACAGAAGCCCATAGTTCCTGGTATTCCATTCACCCGAGAGCCACCAAGATGTACTATGATTTACGGGAAGTCTATTGGTGGAATGGGATGAAGAAGGACATTGCGGGATTTGTGGCTAAGTGCCAAAATTGCCAACAAGTGAAGGTTGAGCATAAAAAATAGGGAGGTTTATCCCAAGATATTAGCATTCCTACTTGGAAGTGGGAAGATTTGAATATGGACTTCATTGTTGGTTTACCTCGCACCCGGCGAGAACATGACTCTATTTGGGTGATAGTGGATCGGATGAAGAAATCGGCTCATTTCCTTCGCATCAAGGTTTCTTATTCGGCAGAGGACTATGTCAAGTTATACTTTAGAGAGATGGTAAGGTTACATTGAGTGCCTTTTTCCATTATTTCTGATCGTGGTACCCAATTCACTTCTCAATTTTGGAAGTCATTCGAAAAGGGTCTTGGTGAGTGTATTGCTTAGCACGGCCTTTCATTCCCAAATCGATGGACAAGAGGAACGTACTATTCAGACTTTAGAAGATATGTTAAGAGCTTGTGTGATTGATTTTAAGGGAATTAGGATGACCATTTGTCGTTGATTGAGTTTGCCTATAATAATAGCTATCACTCGAGTATTGATATGGCTCCATTTGTGGTATTATATGGTAGGAGGTGTAGATCTCCCATAGGTTGGTTTGAGGTGGTGAAGTTTCCCTAATAGGTTACTAATTGGTACATGAGGCCATAGAAAAAGTTTGACTTATTAGAGAAAGGTTGAAAATGGCTCAAAGTCGACAAAAGTCATATGCCGATGTGAGAAAAAGGTATCTTGAGTTTGAAGTTCATGATTGGGTTTACTTGAAAATCTCACCCATGAAGGGTGTAATGAGTTTTGGTAAGAAAGGGAAGCTTAGTCCCCAATATGTAGGCCCATTTCAGATTTTGAGGCGCGTTGGTAAAGTTGCTTATGAGCTAGATTTGCCAAATGAGTTGGAATCGGTGCATCCAGTTTTCCATGTCTCTATGTTGAAGAAATGTGTTGGTGATCCAAATAACACCACCCTTGGTGGAGTCCACTAATTGAACACCTAATCGGGCCAATCTATGAACATTTCGAACCGACTCTTTCTTTTCTTCTTTAATATGAGCAACACTACCCATAGATAATCGACTATGGCTATCATACTTGGTGCATTTTTTTACTAACGCCTACTTTGCCTACATTTTTCCCAAGTGTAGGGTCCGGTTCTCGAGGTGATCATTCTTGTGGCTAGAGCTTGGACTTGATTGTTTTCCCGAGCTTGGTGAGTCCTCATGGTTCGAGGACAGCTTTTCTTATGTTTTAGTTTCCTTTCATGTACTTCCCCTTTTTGGACATGTTGTATGGGCTAGGCCCTATTTCATTCAAAATTGTAATAGATGGCTATGTTGAGACAAGTGTCTAGACTTCCGCGTTCGTTTATGAAAATTTTTAGACTTGAAAAGTTTTTTTGCTCTTATTGTTCTATTTCTTATGTTATGAAGACTAAGTGGCTTGTATAGAGTCCTTCGGGGTTCTATACGCCATGTTACGTCTAGAGGGTACCCCTGGGTTATGAAAAGGATGTCCTTTCAACAACACAACAACAACAACATGGATACCTTACTCTCAAAGCATCATTAAGACAATTGCATCAATTTCATAGAAAATGCATACTCTCATACTTTACCTCCTTGAGGTTCAAAACTTTCTTTCAATCATAACATCTAGAATTCAAGCATTAGACATGGATATCATTATAATTCAAGTGATTCTATGACCTCATGCATTAATTCATAAAACTCTTCTTTCATCAACAAAGACCCACATCATATCATCAACTTTGAGAAATATGGGAATTACATGGGTTCTTGGGGAATCATCATAAAAACCATAGGAAATCATGAATTCATGCTTAATATAACATAATTCAACCAGTAGAATCAGGTTTGAAAGGAACCCATGACTTTTGAATCAAATCATAACAATTGGGGATTTCTATCTTTTGAAATTGGAGATTTTGAGAGGACTCCATGGATGAAAGTTATCCATGGATGAAAACTACCATACCGTAACAACAAAGCCCAATTAAATTGATGTACAAAAGCTTGCTCTTGAACCCTAGCTTGAATCTCCTTTTTCTTTTTCTTCCTCAAGTTTCTAGAGAGAGAAATATTTTGGAAGGGATGAACTTTGGGAATTATTTTGGGTTTTGGAAAATATGACTTAATTGGGTGAGTTTTAAATTTAAAAGGACTTATATAGTGACCCTAGACTTAGGCAAAACGGCCTCTTTTTAATATGACTTAAACCGGAATTACCTAAAACACCCTTCACTTGGCAGCCCCCAGTCCAGGCCTCACGAGAGGCTCCACGAACCGTCAAGGGTGACACGGCCCTTTATGGTGCCCGTTGTACCTTGACCAGTGGATAAGCCCCTCAAACCATCCAATAGGAGAACCTTTACCCAGATCATGGCTAATTTATTTGGTAATCAGTTCTCTATTTTTATGATGTGTAGCTAAAACCCCAATTCTTGGAGTGTGATCATGTGTTTATCTTTCTAATTATCTTATGGGTATTGTTGTTTGATGATGAAATTTTTGTTTTAATGTGGGTTTAATCATTAGCTATATTTCAAGCTATGAATTGTAGTTGCAAATGCAATTCTAATTTTGAGTTCTTGGCTTGTTTGAGAGAGAGGTTTTGGAACCGAAGCTTTTGATTAATGATTTATGGATATTGGGTCGATATGGGTTTAGCTCGAAAGAGTAAATCCTAAACCTAATCCTACCCATCTAGCTTGAGAGAGTGGATGCATTAAGGTTGTGAGCTGGTTATCTTGTTAAGCTTGTTGATGTTCGAAAGAAATCACCTGAACTGTAATAGTTGTTCGAGAGAAAATTATTGCATTTAAAGTCCAGCCTACCCATAATATTTCAGAAAGTCATTGTTAAATTTCAATTACCCATATAGCGTAATTAGCTTATAAACGATCACATCCCGAGAATTCCCCCTATATTGTTACTTTTCCCTATTTTGCTTGTGTTGTAGCTGATAGTTAACAAATTATCAAAAACCAGAAGCTGGTCGGCGATGTCCAGGGCCTTTCGGCGGATCACCGACACCAATCAGCGAACTAGAAGTAGTCCGCCAAAAGTTACAGTGTATTTTAAGAATTAGGGGCATAGAAGGGCGATCAAAAGGGACTTTCGGTGAGTCTCCGAGTGAACTGGGCGAGAACATGCGTATCACCAAAAGTTACAGAGTCAAACTCACCAATTTAAGGAAGTTAAGGGAATTCTAGAGGGTGTTTGGCGAACCACCGAACCACTCGGCGAGCTCGACTCAGCTCGCCAAATGGCCCAACGTGCCAGTTTTTCACCTCTCACTTCAAAATCAAGCCCGCAGCCCCGAAAACAAAATTAAAAACCTACACTATAAAATTAAGGTCAGACCCATATTACCCATGCCTTCGGGTACCCAGACTTCCCCCGATTTGGCAAAAATTGGCCATTTGACATCTTTTGCCCTTAAGAATGACGTCAACCACTCCATCATTGAGCAAAATACAACATTTAGCACAATCCGGGGTTACTCAAACTTCACCCCGCTAGACCCAACACAATTTCAACCCAACCCAATAATTTAGACTTGATTTTAGACAGGCATAACACGGGAATCAACCATTTACGCTCAATTAGGAACGAATTTAATATAGTACAGCCAATCCAACAATTAAACACGATAAAATCAACTACCCAACAACAATCAACAACACATTACCACTTGCATTCGAGTTCAACCACATATTTAAGTACGGGCTTATGAAAAACTAACCTTTATGCCGAAAAAATAAGGTTGTAATGCTAGGCGGCAAAGTTCCACAATCTCAAGCAAAGATTTCACAAGATATGAGACTAAAAACAAGAAAATACTAAAAATCTAATACATGGTGCGAGAGTACGGGAGTTAAAAATGGGAGAAGATGAAGGATTTTGAAATTTTAAACTGTTTGGCCTTTAAAACCTTTCAGTTCACACTCCATTCGGCGATATAGGTCGTGCCCGCCGAACCACTCGGCGGTCCGCCGAGTGGTACTTTAGCCAGCCGAGTTTTACAGGACTCCCAGCAATTTGGGATTCAAATGGTGGACAAAGTCGGGATCGCCTACTGGTTGAGTGAATCGCTGACTGAGCTTTTAGCTCGCCGAGTTTTACAGAGTTCCCCTTTCAAGCTGGGAGTATCCAACGGCAACCAGTTGGCAAGCTCGACTTAGCTCGCCTTTTTTCTCAAACTGGAAGAGAAATTTGTTTTGGTATCTTCCGCAAGATACAGGCACTCTCAGCGCACCGCGGAATCTGTCGGTGAGCCCGACCGAGCTCGCCGTCTTGCTCAAATTGGTAGACAATATTTCTGTAAAGTTCGGCGAACCCAAGCAAGCTCGGTGATTCACCGAATGGTTCGGCGTGCCTGACCCTACTCGCCGACTGGGCGTAAAGTGAAGAGCTCCTCCTACTCTAATATTTTCATTCACAAATCCTTACTTCCTTGTCGTTAGTGTTTCTTAATTATATTTCTGGATTAGCTAGTTAACATTTGATATATTTTTATTGGTTTAAAATAGTTAGCTAAAACTTTATTGTTATTTTTTTATATGTATTTAATTTTAAGAAATATTTAATCTAAACGATCCCCACTACCACACATTACCCCCATTATCCCACGCCAATCTCACCACAACTCCCTCACACCCACCCACCTATACTACACCAACACACATACACTTACACTACATAAATGTACAATACATGACAATCTGGAAAAAAATTGGAAGAGATTGGAGGAGAAAACAAAAACCAAAAGAAAAGATCCCAAACACACGTATAGAATACCGTCCCATACATACTCTACATGCGCCTATTGCTTTCCATTAAAAAAAACAAGACCAAGGCAACACACATACGAAAAACAACCACACCAAACAAAAATAACACTAAATTTTTTTTTTCCTTCTAGCAACACACATCACATATTTACCACATATAAAACCTACACTTCAAAAACAAAGAAAATAAGATCGAAGTCTTGAGGTTTTCATTCGTGGACATATAAGTTAATTTTGTTAACTTTGGAAATCAGTATATTATAGTTGCTTTGTTGTCGTGAATTAATTTTCACAAAAGATAACATTTATCTTCAATGTATAGGTTTATTTCATAAATATATAAAATGTGATTTCAATGTTATGAAGTTGCTCAAATTTATATGTGTTTAATTTTTTGCACTATAATATGAAATAGGTTGAGAATTTTATATCATCTAATATAGAGTAAAATTGGTATAACATGTAATTATTTCTTGCATGCTTAAAAGTCCAATTTTTATCTTGTTATTGATTAAAATAAGAAACTTAATGTTCTACGCTATGTAATTAATAATATTTAGATGAAATTTAATCCTAATGAATTAAGTTACTTTCCTACTTTGTATATACTAGGAAAAAAGGTCAGATATACCCCTCAACTTTGTCATTTAAAGCTGATATACCGCTCATTATGAAAGTGGCTCATATATACCCTTACCATTATACAAATGACTCACATATACCCCTACCGTTACAAAAGGAGCTAACATATACCCTTCATCTAAGGGAAGTGAAAACATTAGTCTTAAATTTATTCTTTTGACTTTAATTTTTTTTTAAAAAAAATCATGTAGGAGTATAAATGAGCCTTCTAGAAAAGTTGAAGGTGTATTTCAATCTTTTTCATACATAAATTTTTTTTTGACTTCTTTGATTATCATTATGTCACACCCCGAGTCTACACCCTAGACGTGGCCGCCACTCAAGAACCATTGATGCCCTCAAGCGAACCCTTGACCTTGCTTAACTCTTAGAGGAAGACTTACTCATAAAAAATATGAACTCAAAAGCACAAGTTTACTCAATGTCTCAAAGAAATACTCAAAATATTTTAGAAAATAAAGCATTCAACTAGGCAAAGAGACAACTCAAGTCTCACAATAAACAACAGAAAATGAAAAGACGCATGAACTATTGTATATCTATCTATGAAGCCTCTAATACTATGAGGGATGTCGGTACAAGACCCCCGATCATCCTAGAAACTGAAATAATTGAAAATAAAGAAGAGATCCTCCGGAAGCAAGGAGGCTCACCAAACAACTCTGGAAATGAACTGGATCAACGAAGCGCTGGTTGATGATCCTAGTTACTTGTATCTACATCATAAAAGATGCATGAAAAATGGTGTCAGTACATGGAATGTACGAGCATTTGAGGGGAAACTAAAACATGACATAAGCTTGAACTGGAACTGAAGAAACAACTTACCTTGTCTCAACTCAACTCAACCTCATTTCAATATAAAAGCAATAACAATAATGCAATATAAAGAAAAGCTTTAAAATTGTAGATAATAACTCAATGTGTTGGAAACTTCAATATAACTCAGTTTGCATGCAAAAATACAAAATAAACTCCTTTTGGGAGATTCTCTAACCGACAACCATCACTATGAGCTATGTGATAATACATAGTCTCGCCCACGCTGCCATAATTGCCTATACCTTGCCGGGGTATCGAACTCCTCAACTAAGTGGATCCACTAGTCTATGCTAAAAAATAATAAGGAATCATCTAAAAAGTATGACCCTTTCTACCCACGTTGGCTACATGGTTTATAGGGGTTGTGAGTTGTTATAATTCTCCCCCATATCGGTGCTCAATACTACTCCCAAAAATATAACTTAGCTCATATGTTTTAAAGAAAACATTTCCTCATCCTAAACTTTGAGATTATTACTCAAAAGGTTTCTCTAAAAAGAGATAGCACTCAAAAACTGCTCATGAACTCTTTTTGAAATCGCTGTTTCTCTCATCTTAAATGTAAAAACATTTGCTCTTGGGGATACTTAATTACCATATATCATTTTAAAGAAAAGGAACTCAACTCCACTCTTCCTCAACTCAAATGCTCAAGTCATAAAACAAGTTTTAAAAAGGTTTGCAAAAGACTTCTCAAAAGACGTGAAAGAACTCTCAAGACTTGACTCTTAACTCTACCTTTAATTTGAATTATGAATTCAAGGTTATGATTTATGTTATGAATGATTTCTAGATTCTTAGAAGTAGTTTAGAGTAGTTAGAATGAAAGGGGAGTATAGGTACCCTTTGAAAGAACTTAGATGGGCTAAACGATGGAGAACGGGTGGAGGTATGCGACCCTGGCGCACTGGTTAGCGCAGGGCGCCAACCCCTAAACTACAGAACAGTAGTTGGGGCGCAATGGCTAGCGTAGGGCGCCAGGCCCAAAACTACATAAGTACTTTTCTGGCGCAGGGCGCCAACCTCTGCCCAGATTTTTCCAATGAATTTTCTGTCTAATTTTCTGACCCTAATTCACCTAGAATCTAATGGTTTCTTCCAAACTCACTTAGATTTGAATACCCAACCTAAGTACACGATAATATACTCAAAACAACCCTCAAATCACTAATACTCATCTCAAGAATTCATCAAAACCCCAACAATCAAGATTACGAATGAAATTTCAAGAAAACTCATCAAGAACTCAAATCCTTCAACTTAGAACGAAATTGCATTAAAATAGCATGATTAGCGTATGGGTGAACCGACCCAACACTATGAGAACTCACATACCTCTTAGGGATCTAACCCTTGGCGAAAAAAATCCTCAATTCGCAATAAATCTCGACGAATGCCTTGAACCTTTTCCTCTTTTCTTTTCTTGAACTTTCTTCTAAAACCCTAAGCATAATTAGGATTATGAAAACTGAACCAAATCAGTTTAGACCCCTAAACATTACCATAATTCATTTTAAGCTGATGGGGTAAGAAAAAGACCAAAATACCCCTCACATTTTCGGGTAACTTTCCTTAATTGAACAGCCTGACTTCAAACAAGCATATCTCCCTCATACGAGCTCGAAAAATAGAAAACTCGGTGGCGTTGGAAAGAGGATTCCAAGACCTTTCATTTGATATCTTATGGGCCACCTAACCCATCCTGTAATAAATGTTATGGTCATTTGAAGTTGACCCAAAACTCACAACTTAAGCATAACTTGTAAAATTTCAGATTTGGCTCTTTCCAAATTAATTCTATCTAATTTTAGCTCTTTCTAAGCCGGGATGTTACAATATCTCCTCCTTGGGAACATTCGTCCTCGAATGAGATCACTCTAAAGTAAAACTAAGGGTGGGAGCATCTAACATCGAACTCAAACACTCTTCATGCAAATTAACACAACATTTCAACTTAAAAAGTATTAAGAAAAGAATTAGTACCTTCATTGGGAACTTCTCCAGGCTCAAAGAGATGTGGATATCTCTTCTTCAAATCCTCCTCAGCCACCCAAGTAGCTTCCTCAACAAACTGATTCCTCCATAAGACCTTGACTGATACTATCTCCTTGGTTCTCAACCTGCGAACCTGACGAACAAGTATCTGAACGGGAATCTCCTCATAAGATAGGCTGTCTTTAATACCAATATCTTCAGTCGGTATAATAAGTGAAGGATCGCCAATATACTTCTTCAACATTAAAATGTGAAACACTGGATGGACTGCTGCTAATTCTGACGGTAGCTCCAATTCATATGCTATATTGCCAATCCTCTTGGATATCCTCTAAGGACCAATATACCGGGGACTAAGCTTCCCCTTCTTGCAAAACCTCATAACACTCTTCATGTTTGAAACCTTTAAGTAAACCCAGTCATCTACCTCAAACTCTAAGTCTCTTCTCCTAACATCAGTATAGAATTTCTGATGACTCGGCGTTGTTTTCAACCTTTCTTGAATAGTCTTCACTTTCTCCATAGCTTGATGAACCATGTCTGGTCCTATCAATCCAGCTTCACCAACCTCAAACCATCCAATAGGGGATCTACATCTTCTCCCATAAAGTGCCTCATAGGGAGCCATTAGGATGCTAGAGTGGTAACTGTTGTTGTAAGCAAACTCTATTAATGGTAAGTGATCATTCCAACTACCCTTCAAATCTATCACACAAGCCCTCAAGATATCTTCTAATGTCTGAATCATATCCTCTACTTGACCATCAGTCTGAGGATGAAAAGCAGTACTCAAATTTACCTTGGAACCCAAACCTTTCTGGAAAGACTTCCAAAATTGTGCGGTGAATTGAGCACATCTATCTGAAATAATGGAGACCGGAACTCCATAAAGTCTGACTATCTCTTGAATATATAACTTGGCATAATCCTCTGCTGTAAATGTAATCTTTACGGGTAAGAAATGGGTTGATTTATTCCTTCGATCTACAATTACCCAAATCGAATCATGGTGCCTGCGAGACCGTGGCAGACCAGTAATAAAATACATAATGATCATCTCCCACATCCACTCCAGAAGATCTATATTCTGAGCCATACCACCGGGTCTCTGGTGCTCTACCTTGACTTGTTGGCAATTCGGGCACTTAGCAACGAACTCTACAATACCCCTCTTCATACTACTCCACCAATAGACTTCTCTCAAGTCACGATACATCTTTGTGGAACCCGGATGGATAGAATATCTGGAGCTATGAGCTTCCTCCATGATCCTCTCTTGGAGTTCATCCACCTTTGGTACACACAATCTACTTTGATATCTCAACACTCCATCTCCCCCTTGTTCAAAAGTCACCACTTTCTGCTTATGAACATTTGCCTTTAATTCAAGCAGAATGGGGTTTTGGTATTGTTTCTCTTTCACTTCAGACACTAATGATGATTCAGCCCCATTCATCACCACCACTCCTCCTTCATTGGAATCCATTAATCGGACTCCCAATCGTGCAAGTCTGTGCACATCTTTGGCTAATTCTTTCTTGCCTTCCTCAACATGGGCGGTACTACCCATTGACAACCTGCGGAAGGCATCAACAACAACATTAGCCTTACCTGGGTGATAGAGAATACTCATGTCATAATCCTTGAATAAATCCAACCACCTTCTCTGTTTGAGATTAATCTCTTTCTGACAGAATACATACTGAAGACTCTTTTAATTGGTGAACATCTATATGAACACCATAAAGATAGTGACACCATATTTTCAAAGAGAACACTACAACACCCAACTCTAGATCATGGGTTGGGTAATTCCTCTCGTGAATCTTAAGTTGTATGGAGGCATAAGCTATAACCTTATCATTCTGCATTAATACACAACCCAGTCCAACTCTGGACGCATCACAATACACCACAAAACCATGTGTACCTTCTGGTAAGGTCAATACTGGGGCAGTAGTCAACCTAGTTTTCAATTCCTGAAAGCTTTTCTCACAAGCTTCAGACCATTGAAACTTTATTGTTTTCTGAGTCAACTTAGTCAACGGAGATGAAATAGATGAGAACCCCTTGACAAACCTTCTATAATAACCAGCCAATACCAAAAACTTCTAATATCAATTGGAGATGTGGGTCTAGGCTAATTCTGCACTACTTCAATCTTCTGAGTGTCAACTCGAATCCCATCACCAGAAACAATGTGGCATAAGAATGCCACAGACTCAAGCCAAAATTCACACTTAGAGAATTTAGCATACGACTCTCGATCCTTGAGAGTTTGAAGAACTACTCTGAGATGACTAGCATGATCTTCCTCATTCCTCTAATAGATTAGAATGTCATCAATGAATACGATAGCAAACATATCTAGATAGGGCTTAAATACTCTGTTCATAAGATCCATGAACTCTGCAAGAGAATTAGTCAAACAAATGACATGATTAAAAACTCATAATGACCATAACGGGTCCTGAAAGTTTTCTTAGGGATATCACTTTCTCTTACTCTCGAATGAGATCTGAGGTCTATCTTAGAAAAACAAGTGGTACCCTAAAGTTTTTCGAAGAGATCATCAATTCTCAGAAGAGGATACTTATTCTTGATAGTTACCTTATTCAACTGATGGTAATCTATACACATTTTAAACGAACCATCTTTCTTCCTCACAAATAAGACCGGAGCACCCCAAGGTGATACACCTGGTCGAATGAAACCTTTCTCAAGAAGGTCTTTCAACTGCTCTTTTAACTCTTTCAACTCAGCTGGAGCCATTCTATATGGCGCAATAGAGATAGGACGAGTATCAGGAAGAATATTATACCGAAGTCTATTTCTCTCTCAGGAGGGACTTTAGGAAGATCATCTGGAAATGCCTCTGGAAACTCACTTAGAAATGGAACTGACTGAATAGGTGGTGTCTCAACACTAGTCATTAACGCGGACAAAGTGATAGATGCACCCATTGGAAACTAACTTTCTCGCCTTAAGGTACGAAATAAAGTGACCCTTAGGCACTGCTGAACTACACCTCCACTCTATAACTGGCTCATTAGGAAACTGGAACATAACTACTCGAGATTTACAATCGACTAAGGCATAACAAGCATGAAGCCAGTCCATACCTAGAATAACATTAAAATATACCATATCTAACGTGACTAAGTCAGCCATGGTGTCCTTGTGATTGACGGAAATGGTACAATCACGATAAACTCTCTCAGCTTGAACAGACTCACCAAAAGATGTAGAAATGCTGAAGGGCTCAAGAAGTTGCTCAGAAAGGATATCAAATTCATAGCAACATAAGGAGTCACAAAAGATAGACTCGTGACTGGATCTAGCAATGCATAAATATCAAAAGTAAAGACTTTGATCATACCAGTGAAAACATCAGGCGAATTCTCTGGCTCTTGGTTTCTAGTGATAGCATACAGATGGTTTGCTCCTCCACCTGTTCCTGAAGTCGCCCATCTAGGTACAGCTCTGTCTTGCAGAGCCGCTGAAGAAGATTGGGCTCTATTTCCCCCATTACAACCTCCATGTCTGTTCTTTGGGCACTCTCTCATGAAGTGACCATTTTGACCACACTTGAAGCAACCAGTGGAGCCATCAAGACATGCTCCTGAGTCGTTCCTACCACAGTTAGCACATGCAGGAGTCCCATTACCTCCTTGTGCCACACTACCTTGTGACTGTGCAGGTCTAGCTCTGAAGTTCTGCGAATTCTAATTCTTGAACTCACCTATGTTCCTTGGTGCAGCTTTTGCTGAAAAGATGACCAGTTTGCATTACTCATCTGCTGCCCGGACTCATTTTCTGTTGTGTTAGCCTTCTTGTTTCAGAACTCTTCTTTATCCATCAGCTTATCTTCCTCAACCTGTTGTACATGGATCATCAGTCTTGCTATATCCATGTCCCCTTCAACATCGCAGCCTTACCCTCTTTGCTTTACAGACGAGACAATCCAGACATATGCAAGCTCATCCTGCTCCTCATATCAGCAACCATTTCCGGAGCATAACGGGAAAGTTGGGTGAACTTGAGGTTGTATTCATGCACACTCATGGATTCCTGCTTGAGTGTGAGAAATTCCCTTAGCTTTGCCTCTCTCAGTTCATGGGGAAAGAAATGCCCCATGAAGGCACCTTCAAACACAACCCAGCTCCCAATTGTGGCACCCTCAGCTCTACTCTTCTTTCATTGGTCATACCACACTCTAGCAACACCCTTCAGTTGGTATGCAACTAGTTCCACTCGCTCAGCATTAGCAACATGCGTAACCTCAAAAACCTTCTATAGCTCTTCCACAAAGTTTTTCGGATCCTTAGTGACACTTGAACCAGTGAAATCAAGAGGATTCATCCTTAAGAACTCACAGATCCTCGATGTATCAGCCACATCCTGTGGATCCCCTCTGTGCTGCCCATCTTGGTTGGCCACCACTTGACTCAGCATTAGTGACCTCTCCTTGGGGTTGCACTTCCGGTCCACTGGGTACCCCTTGATCCTCAACATTCCTCCAAGAAGGACGACCTCAGACATATCTTCGTGGAGGCATGATCTGAAAGATACGCGCAAGCCTGAATTAGAAAGAAGCTTTATAGAGTTAAACTCTATCGCACGAAAAGAGTATGAAAGAAGTGAGATAGTTCTTAAATGTTGCAGCCTCCTAATTATAGATGTGGCACGCTTCATACCAATAACTAGGACTATAGAGACACGACTTCATAGACACCTTAGGACTCTTGAACTCCGTGCTCTGATTCCAAGTTTGACATGCCCCGAGCCTACACCCTGGACATGGCCGGCACTCGAGAACCATTGATGGCCCCAAGTGAACCCTTGGCTTGGCTTAACTCTTAGCGGAAGACTTACTCATAAACAAGATGAACTCAAAAGCACAACTTTACTTAATGTCTCAAAGAAATATTCAGATCATTTTAGAAAATAAAACATTCAACTAGCCAAAGAGGCAACTCAAGTCTCAACATAAACAACTGAAAATGAAAACACTCATGAACTATGGTCTATCGATCTATGAAGCCTTTAATACTATGAGGGATGTTGGGACAAGACCCCCGATCATCCTAACAACTGATATAACTGAAAAAAAGAAGGGATCCTCTGTAAGCAAGGAGGTTCACAAAACAACTCTGGAACTCAATTGAATAAACGAAGTGCTGGGTGATGATCCTGGTTACCTGTATCCACATCATAAAAGATGCAGGCCAAATGACATCAGTACATGGAATGTACGAGCATGTGAGGGGAAAACTAAAACATGATATAAGCTTGAACTGGAACTGAAGAAACAACTTACCTCGTCTCAACTCAACTCAACCTCATTTCAATATAAAAGCAATAACTATAATGTGATATAAAGAAAAGATTTAAAAATGTAGATAACAACTCAATGTATTGGAAAATACAATATAACATAGTTTGTATGCAAAAATACTTTTGGAGATTCTTTAACCAACAACCATCACTATGAGTTATGTGATGATACAACGTCTCGTCCACGCTGCCAGAATTGTCCTATACCTTTTTCGGGTATAGAACTCCTCAACTAAGTAGATCCACTAGTCTATGCTAAAAAGCAATAAGGAATCATCTAAAAAGTATGACCCTTTCTACACACATTGGCTACATGGTTTATGGGGGCTGTGAGTTGTTAGAATTCTCCCCCATATCGGCGCTCAATACTACTCCCAAAATATAACTTAGCTCATATGTTTTAAAGAAAACATTTCCTCATCCTCAACTTTGAGATTATTACTCAAAAGGTTACTCTAAAAAGAGATAGTACTCAAAAACTGCTCATGAACACTTTTAGAAATCGGTGTTTCTCTCATCTTAAATGTAAAAACATTTGCTCTTGGGAATACTTAATTACCATATATCATTTTAAAGAAAATGAACTCAACTCTTCTCTTCCTCAACTCAAATGCTCAAGTCATAAACCAAGTTTTAAAAAGGTTTGCAAAAGACTTCTCAAAAAACTCGAAAGAACTCTCAAGACTTGACTCTTAACTCTACCTTCAATTTGAATTATGAATTCAAGGTTATGATTTATGTTATGAATGATTTCTAGATGCTTAGAAGTAGTTTAGAGTAGTTAGAATAAAAGGGGAGTAAAGGTACCCTTTGAAAGAACTCAGATGGGCGAAACAACGAAGAACGGGTGTGGGTAGACGACCCTGGCGCACTGGTTGGCGCATGGTGCCAGCCCCTAAACTACATAACAGTAGTTTGGACGCACAGGCTAGCATAGGGCGCTAGGCAGAAGTACTTTTCTGGCGCACTGGTTGGCGCAGGGCCCCAGCCTCTGCTCATATTTTTCCAACGAATTTTCTTTCTCGTTTTCTGACCCTAATTCTCCTAGAATCGACTGGTTTCTTCCCAACTCACTTAGATTTGAATACCCAACCTAATTACATGATAATCTACTCAAAACAACCCTCAAATCACTAATATTCATCTCAAAAATTCATCAAAACCCCAACAATCAAGATTACGAATGAAATTTTAAGAAAACTTATCATGAATTCAAATCCTTCAACTTTGAGAACGAAATTGTATTAAAATAGCATGATTAGCGTGTGGGTGAACGAACCCAACACTATGAGAACTAACATACCTCTTAGGGATGAAACCCTTGGCGAAACAAATCCTCGATTCGCAAGAAATCTCGACGAACGTCCTGAACCTTTTTCCTCTTTTCTCCTCTTTTCTCTTCTTAAACTTTCTTCTAAAACCCTAAGCGTAATTAGGATTGTAAAAACTGAACCAGATCAGTTTAGACCCCTAAATATAACCATAATTTGTTTTAAGCTAATGGGGTAAGGAAAAGACCAAAATACCCCTCACTTTTTTGTGTAACTTTTCTTAATTGAACTGCCTGACTTCAAACGGGCATGCCTCCCTCATACGAGCTCAAAAATTAGAAAACTAGGTGGCGTTGGGAAGAAGATTCCAAGACCTTTCATTTGATATTTTATGGGGCACCTCACTGATCATTTACTGAAAGTTATGGTTGTTTGAAGTTGACCCATAACTCAAAACTTAAGCATAACTTGTAAAATTTCAGATTTGGCTCTTTCCAAATTAATTCTTTCAATTTTTTGCTCTTTCTAAGGTGGGATGTTACACATTATTTGAGTCTCTTATTTTTTTCTTTCATTATTTAGTGTAAAGAAAAATAAATTAAACAATTTTTTTGCGGCTATATTTTAATTTTAATTTTGTATTTGTAAAAAAATGGGGGCATCTATAATGAATTTTACAAAAAAAATAGTGAAACATAAATAAATTTGACCATCAAAATAATAAATTTGAATAAGTCGTTAAAACAAAAAAGTAAAAAAGAAAATACGTGTGAGGAGGATCAAATATACCTCATATAGATTTATTTTATATATATATATATTAAAAAAAATTAAAAATTGAATTAATTTTTTTTAACTTCCATTAGAGGAAATGAATATATGTGAGTCATTTGTATAACATTAGGGGTATATATGAGCCACTTTCATAACGATGGTATATCAGCTCTAAATAACAAAGTTGAGGGGTATATCAGACCTTTTTCCCTATTTAATAAAATTTTGTTTATTGTATTTATTTTTAGAAAAATTTAAAATTAAAATCAAATCAAATCTACAACATTCTTTTTAATGAGGAATCTTCATAAGAGTTTTCATTTTTTTGGTTTTTGTTGATATATTTTTTATATAATTGTAAAAATTAAATTTTATTTAATTGAAATAATAGGAACATGGTTAGATCGACAATAATAATAGGTAAATTTTACTACTTGAATAACAATACACAAATTTTAGACATAATTAAAGATATAAATAAATAAATAATCAGTGGGAAGGTTGAAAACCGCTGCTACCAATACACCACACACTATTAAACCAAGACAATTTTAAGTCGTTTATAATAAATCGAAGAATACAAGTAATAAACACTTTGATAAAGTTCATCAACATAATATATCCAAAATTCAACTCAATCCATGTAAAAGTCATTCAAGCGACCGTGCTAGAATCAGGTGACTCAAGGGGTGCCTGATACCTTCCCCTCGGTCAATATAATTCTTTATCCAGATTTCTAGTTCAACGAACAATAAAATAGAGTCAATATTCTTTTGAATATGGATTCAAATAAGGTGACTTGAAACATTAAAACTCAATTCCAAAGTGACGACTATAAAATAAAATAATCCCTTTTAAAAATAGAAACTTTAACTGGAAAAAACCTTTTTTTTCAAAACTCTTATAGCCTCTTATTCATAAATGTTGCATGCTTCACACCAATGAACGAGACTCTGCTCGAGGTGGCTTATGAGACATCCTATGACGTTTCTAAACCTTGTGCATTGAATACCAAGTTTTTCACGACCCAAAGTATATTCTAGGTGTAACATGCGTACAGAACCCCGAAAGGCCCTACACAAGACACTTATACATCATACAACACAATAGAAATAAATATTTCAAAGAAACAGTCTTATATCATAAAAGAGTTTATAAAAGCAGAAGTCTAACATAGTCTTAACAAGTCATCTATTACATAAAAAAGAAAGTGGTTGGGACGTAACCCATACACCACATACAAATGTTTGAAAGCTGAAATAAAGAAAAGTAATAAATTATCTCGGTCCTCGGAACATGAGGACTCACCAATCTTCGAATGCCAAGAGATCAACTAGCCAGGAGTATGAGAGATAGGAGGATCAGACCCTACATTAATGATACAATGTAGGGACAAGTATGGATTAGTACATGAAATGTACTAAGTATGATAGCAATGCATAAGAGTTATGAAATCATGCTAAAAAGACTTTACATGACATGCAATGGCCAAGCTAAATCATAGATAAAAGGTTAGAAAACATAAGTCATAATCATGGTCAATGCAAGCTTAATATCTTTGAAACACTTTGTGAGATACTTTGAAAGTAACCTTAGTTCATTATTTTTGAATGTTTACCATTAACCGATATAGACCATGTGAGCTAAAACATGGAATCTGGTGTCTATCCCACACTGAAAATAGGTGTCCGTTCCTGCCAAGGTAAGAACCATGAGTCTTAGCTAAAGTGGATCCACTAGCTAGTGTCTATCTGAGACAATCCTATGGTGGAATATACTTATGTGACTTAGGGATTCCTCCAAAAGGTCCACAGACACTAAATGGAAACCTTCATCCCAAAAGCCGGCTCGGTGCTAAGTAAAATTCCACAGAATAGTCATTAATCATATGCATATTATCATCCATGGAAAGTTACAATTAAGCAACTCACCCCATAAAATATTTTTTAGAATAGCTCCTAAAACTTAATTCAGCTTAGGTGAGAAAACCTTTTAACCTTATGAATCCTTATGTGAGAAAACCTTTCACAATCATGACCATAGTAGTATGTGATAAAACATTTCACAACAACAACATTGATACTTTCCTCTCAAAGCATCCTCAAATCATTTATATTTTTTTAAATAAAAGCATGCATATCTTCATAAGAATCATATATCATTGTTCCTAAGCTTCATCATGTGTTCATAGTCTAAAATCATTGATTATGCATGAGTTCATATGAATTCAACTCAAAATTGTGTAAATACTTCAATTCATGCCTTAAAATATAGAAAACAATCAATTGAATCATAATTAAGAAGAACCCATGAATATTGAGTAAAACCCTAACTTTTTAATTAAGAATCTAACTTGTCAAATTTGAATCTTGAAGTGAAATCCTAACTTCTTTTTCCTTAGCTTTAGAGAGGATTTTAGGGATGAACTTGGAGGGAAATTTATGATTTAGGAGAATTATTTAGAATGGGTAGTTTTAGGACTTAAATCACTTATATAGGGCTTAGAATAGGGGTTAAAACGACTTACCTGGGGTTTTAAACACATAGAGAAAGAATAAAATAGCGCTGACTTAAAAAGTTGACGCGGGACCTATATGTGAGCCTTCATGGTCCGTGAAGGGGATCGTACAGATGGGCCAACTTCATGGATGCCTTAAACAACCAATAGTATCCCACTTAATGGGTCGTGAACCTTTCCACATGCCGTTTAGGCCTCCGTGAAAGGTTCACGGTTGGTTTAAGGCATGTGGGCCTGCCCGTTCAACTGGTCGTACCTTTCTCAAATTCCTAGGTGTTACAATATCTTGCCTTGGGAACATTAATACCCGAATGGAACTCAAGATAGAATGAAAAAAGTAAGAGAGAAACTAACAAATTAAAATGAATGCAATTTCATCAAAATACACATATCCAAGGAGGAAAATCTACTCCAAGCTAAACCATACTCAAAACATCATTTCATAAAATATACCTGCATGCATATGGAAATATGAGAATGACCAAGACACATGAATCTAAGAGAAAAACCACAAGGGAAATACCTCAACCGAAGTAGCACCCTCAACCATTTGGTTCCTCCACAATACTTTTACGGATGCAACCTTCTTGTTTCTCAACTTCCAAACTTGCTGGTCTAAAATCTCAACCAGAACCTCCTCATAAGAAAGAATTTCCTTTATACCAAGATTCTCAAACCGTACAATAGATGTCAGTCATCCAACACACTTCTTCTATAAGGACACATGAAATACCAGATGTACCGATGTTAAATCATTAGGAAAATCAAGTTCATAAGAAACTTTACCAATACGTCTCAAAATTTGGTATGTGCTTACATATCGGCGACTAAGATTCCCTTTCTTTCAAACCTCATTACACCCTTCATGTGTAAGATTTTCAAGTAAACCCAATAATCAACATCAAACTCAAGATCTCTTATTCTAAAATCAACATAGGACTTTTGTCGACTTTTAACCATTTTTAGACTTTCTTTAATAAGTCAAACCTTTTCCATTGCCTGATGAACCAAGTTGGAACCTATCAAAGCAATCTCACCCACTTCAAACCAACCTATAGGAGATCTACATCTCCAACATAAAGAGCCTTAAATAGAGCATACCAATACTTGAATGATAACTATTATGATATACAAACTCAATCAAAGGCAAATGATCATCCCAATTACCCTTGAGGTCAATCACGCAAGCTCTCAACATATCTTCCAAAGCATGAATAGTATACTCCGCTTGCCTGTCAGTTTGAAGATGTAAGTCCGTACTAATCTTGACACGAGTACGAAGACCGTTATGGAAAGACTTCCAAAATTGAGAAGTAAATAGAATACCATGATCAAAGATAATGGATAAGGGCACTCCATGCAATCTAATCATTTTCTTTAGATACAACTTAGAATAACCTTATTCCAAATAAGAAACCCTGATGGGATTGAAATGATCCAACTTTGTCATACGATCTATAATACCCCAAATCGAGTCATATTGCCACCAGGTGCGCGGTAAACCAACAATAAAGTCCATATTCCAATCTTCCCAAGTCCAAATAGGAATACCTACGTCTTCGGACAAACCTCCCGACTTCTGATGCTCAACTTTCACTTGTTGGCAATTTGGACACATAGCCAAATTTTTTGTAATATTCCTCTTAATCTCATTCCACCAACAGACCTCCAGCAAGTCACTATACATCTTGGTGGCTCCCAGGAGAATGGAATATCGAGAACTATGGGCTTCCAATAAAATTTTCTCCATAAAATCATGAACATAGTGAACACACAAACAACCTTTAATGTAGTCAATCCATACCATGAATAACATCAAAATCCAACATATCCAACTCTACTAGATCAACAAAAGTGACTCTATGGGATAAGGAGACGGGAAAATTTTATAGACTCTCTTAGCCACAATAGATTCACCAATAGGAGTAGAGACAGAAAAATGGTCTAAAAACAAATCTGGAGAAAAATCAAATATCGTAGCCACATATGGATTCACAAAAGAAAAAGTAGCATCGGAATCAAGAAAAGCATAAACTTCAAGATGAAACACTTTCAACATATCTGTAACTACATCAGGAGAACACTCTTGATCATGATGAGTTTGAAGTGCATAAAACCGGTTTTAGTTTGGAGCACTTGAACCTGAACAACTAGGCGTAGCTTGCCTACCATCTTTTCCCTTAGTAGCCAACGACATACAATCCCTCATCTTGTGACCACTCTTACTACAACCAAAGCTACTATCCATGCTGGCTAAGCACTTACCATCATGTGTCCTTCCACACCTAGCACAAGTAGACAAAGAAGATTTACCACCATTTCCTCCTTGAGTCTTAGGGTTAGATACCATAACTTTGTTGAACTTCGAAAAAGGAGCATTAGAGGAACCTTTACTGGAGAACCTTTGTCGGAATGTAGAATGACCATGTCCATCATACCTTGAATGTAACAAGTCACCATTACTGTTTTTTACCCTTTTTCCTCTCTAGATCATTCCTTAAGTGTCTCCTCTTCATTTTTTTGAGTGTGTATAATTAAAGGGGAATTATCCATTACCTTAATGAGCATGGAAGTACAACATTCCTTAACCACCATTTCAGACACACCTGAAACAAACTTACTCATCCTTGCCCTAGAGTCGGCAACCATAGAAGGAGAATATATAGAAAGTTGTGTGAATTTCAAAGAATAGTCCTTCACACTCATATTTCCTTGATGAAAGTTAATGAACTCATGTAATTTTGTCTCCCTCATCTCAAGGGGAAAATACCTCTCAAGGAAAACATCCTTAAACTTTTCCTAATCAAGAGGACCTGAATCAACCGCACTCTCTTCCTTCCATTGGTTGAACCAAACTTGGGAAACACCCTTATGTTGATAAGCGGCCAGTTTCGCCTTTTCCACCGGTGTCACTCCCATGATTATAAAGACCTTATACACATAATCGATGAAATCTTCAGGATCTTTCTCAATCTTGGAACCATAAAACTCCAGGGGATTCATTCTAGTGATGTCATCTACTCTAGTTGCCATCGTACCCACATTTGGGTTCACGGGGAACAAAGCCTCTCTATTTGGTTGAAATATCACGGCATGAGCCAACACTTGAAAAGTGGCTCAAAACTCTGCATTAGTCACTTGTTCGGCCAACGGGTCAATTGGAACTTGAGGAGGTTCTTGTTCCATATTCTCAGCCACATTACATCTAACGTATTCTCTTCGAGGGGCCATATCCTGAAAAACATTGGATAAGGATTATGAGAGAGACATATAGAGTTACACTCAATCGCATGACTTTAAAATGAGGCAAGAAGTGGAATTTCTTAAACATCTTATAGCCTCTTATTCATAAATTTGGTGCGCTTCACACCCATAAATAAAACTCTACTCGACGTGGCTTGTGAGATAACCTAGGACCTTTCTAAACCTTGTGCTCTGAATGCCAAGTTTGTCACGCCCCAAAGTATACCCTAAGCTTAACATGGTGTATAAAACAATGAAAGGCCCTACACAAGCCACTTATACATCATACAAGACAATAGAAATAAAGATTTCAATGAAACGGTCTTATATCATAAATGAATTTGACAAAGAGGAAGTCTAGCATAGTCTAAAAAAGCCATCTATTACATCAAAAAGGAAGTGGTTGGGATGTAACCCATACACCATATACAAATGTCTGAAAACTAAAATAAAGAAAAGTTGTAAAGTATCTCGGTCCTCGTAATCCGATGACTCACCAATATTTGAATGCCAAGAGATCAACCAACCACAGGTATGAGAGGTACGAGCATTGAACCTTACATTAATTAGACAATGTAGGCACAAGTATGCATTAGTACATTGAATGAACTATATATATTAGCAATGCAAAAGAGTTATGAATCAAACAGAAAAGAGTTTACATGATGTCCAATGACCAAGCAAAATGATAAGATAAAAGGTTAGAAAATATATGTAACACTCTGAATCTGAAAGAGGGCACCATAGCAAAAATTCAGAACTCCCAGGTATCATCCACGAGGGCCAACCACAGCTTGTGGTGTGGGCCACGGACCGTAGGTGGGTCCGTGGATTGGTCCCTCAAAAGTTCTCCAGGGTAGAACCTCAACTGGACCTACGGACCATAGGTGGGTCCACGGTCCGTGGTCGAGGGGTCCGTAGATTGGCCAAAACTCTCTGACCACCACCGACGGTCCACTAGGATAGACCATAGGTCTGACGATGGTCCATCGACTGGGGTCTGTGGTTGGTAGGTCGATGACAGCTGACAGTTAATTCAAGGGCAGTTGGGTCTTTTCCTAATTAATTAGTTTCTATACTTTGTCATTTTACCCTTCACTAAGACACCTATATAAGTATTTTTCAACCCCCAAATTAGCCCATTTACTTCATTCTTCCAAATTCACAAAATGAAAACCAAATCTTCTCTCCAAATATTTCTCTCTCTAGAAACTTGAAGAAGAAGAAGATTCAACCTATGGTTTCAACTTAAGGTTTCAATTCCTCCATTGAAGGATAGCATTTTGATTCAAGGTATGATGGTTTTCATCCATGGATTTATTCCATCCATGGAGTTCCCAAATTCCTCTATTTCTAAAGGTAAAATTCCCCAATTCAGTTAGGGTTTTCTTCAATTATCATGGGTTCTCTTCAATGTGGATTTAAATTATTGAATTATGATATCTTATGGATAAGTTGATTAAATATGATGATTTTATGATGATTTTCTCATGAACCCATATAATCCCCATGTTTTCAAGTTATGAATCATATGATGTGGGATTTTTATCTTCAAGGAAGACTTTCATGAAATTAAGCATGTATTACAAGTTTTACATGAATTTATGATGAAATCCATATCTAACCCATATTTTCTAAGCATTGATGATTGAAAGTGGGTTTTTAGCCTTAAGAGATAAATTATGGACTTGTGTATTTTCTTATGAAAACTATGCAAATGTTTTAAGGGTGCTTTGAGAGTAAAGTACCAATGATGATTTTGTTGTTGTGTTGTTGAAAGGATATTCTCATAAACACATATAGCATGATGTGAAAGGGTTTCTCACATAGAAAGGATTCTAAGGTTGAAAGGCTTTCTCACCTAATTGAATCAAAGAGTAACAGCTATCCTAATGAAACTAGCTTGGATTGGTTATCCTAGGATACCTTTCCATGAGTAATAAGGTCAAGTAAGAAATGACTATTCCATGGGATTTATGCTTAGCACCGAGAGGATATTGATATGGAAGCTCTCACATTAGTAGAGGCCGGGTTTCTAGAAGCAATCTCATTATCCCTTACCTATGTGCCCCCATAGGATGATTGTCTCAAGAGACATTAGCTAATGGATCCACTTAAGCTAGAAGTTCATTGTTCTACCTTGGCAAGTAGGACAACCCTTTTCGGTGTGGGAGACACCAAGGGATCATGTTGTAGCTCACATGGTCTCTATGTCGGTTAAGGCTAATTCCCCACATTAATAATGAACTAAGGTTACTTCAAGAAGTATCTCATATGAGTTCAATGGTTTTAAAGATGAAGTTAGCTTGCATTGACCATGATGTTATGCTTTATGTTTTCTAACTCTTTTATATCATGTTTAGCTTGGTCAATTGCATGTCATGAAATGAAATGTTTCCTTTTTGAATGTTTTAAATTTTTTATGCATGACTATCATACATGGTACATTATTTTGTACTAACACATACTCTTGCCTACATTTCCCCAAATGTAGGGTCCGACAGTTAGGTTTCAGGGTTTCGTGGCTAGAGGTTGACTTGAGATATTCTGAGTTTTGGTTAGTCCTCATGCTTAAAGAATGGAGTTTTATTGTTTCACTTTCTTTCATGTATATCTCTTTTGGAAATGACGTATTGGCTAGGCCCAATTTCATTCTATTGTATTAGGTGGCTTAAGAGAATGTATTAGACTTTCGCTTTGCTTTTATAAAAAAATGTTTTGGACTTGGACTATTGTTTTACTCTTATTATTTTATTTCTTATGTTACGAGAGCTAAGTGGCTTGTATGGAGTCCTACGGGATTCTATACGCGATGTTAAATCTAGGAGATACCCCTGGATCGTGACAAACTTGGTAATCAGAGCATAAGGTTTAGAATGCTCCTAGGATGTCTCATAAGCCACGTCTAGTAGAGTCGTGTTCATAAGTGTGAAGTACGCCACATTTATGAATGAAAAGCTACAAGATGATTAGGAAACTCCACTTATTTCATTACTCTTAAGTCGTGCGATAGAGTTTAACTCTATAAAGTCTCTCTCCTAATCCTTATCTTATGTTCTTCAGGATATGGCTACCCGAAGAGCTTATGCTAGAAGGAATGTGAGGGAGAATGAGGAACAAGAAGCTCCTCAAGGTCCGGTCGATCTTTGGCTGAACAAGTATCTAATGCGGAGTTTAGGGCTACTTTTCAAGTGTTGGCTCAAGTAGTGACGACCCAAGAAAATAGGAAGGTTGCGGTTCCTGTGAACTCAAATGTGGGTACGACGGCTTCAAGAGTGAGGGACTTCACTAGGATGAATCCTCTGGAGTTTCATGGTTCTAAAGTTAAGGAATATCCTCAAGAGTTCATTGATGAGGTCTATAAGGTTTTGATGATCATGGGAGGTACGCCGGTGGAAAAGGCGGAGTTGACCGCTTATAAACTAAAAGGTGTGTCTCAAATATGGTATAACCAATGGAAGGAAGGGAGACCGGAAGATGCGGGTCCTCTTGATTGGGAGAAGTTTAAAGCCACTTTTCTTGATAGGTTCTTTCCACTTGAGATGAGGGAAGCCAAGGTGCTTGAGTTCATTAACCTCCAACAAGGGAGTATGAGTGCGAGGGAATATGCTTTAAAGTTCACACAATTGTCTAAGTATGCTCCAACAATGGTTGCGGATTAAAGGGCTAAGATGAGTAAGTTCATTTCGGGTGTGTCTGAAATGGTTGTTAAAGAGTACCAAACCGCTATGCTCATTAATGACATGTACATCTCTCGTCTCATGGTGCATGCACAAAAAATTTAGGAGTAGAAACTCAAGGAAAAGTCTAGAGAGGTAAAGAGGGCTAAGATTGGTGATGGAAATTGTCGTTATAGATGCGACGTCCACGGACATGGTCGTTCTAGATTCTGAAAAAGGTTCTCCGGTCAATTCCTCCAATGCTCCTCCAAAGTTTAACAAAGATAGGGTGTCTAACCCTAAGCCTCAAGGAGGTAATGGTAGTGGATCTTCAATGCCTAGGTCTACTTGTACTAAGCGTGGAAGGAAGCATGAGGGTAAGTGTCTAGCCGGCATGGATGGTTGTTTCGGTTGTGGAAAAAGTGGTCACAAAATGAGGGATTGCCCAATGCTTATGGATAAAGGAAGAGAGGGCAAGCAAGCTCCTCCTAGTAGTTCGGGTTCCAATGCTCCTAGGCAAAACTGCTTCTATGCACTTCAAACTCATAGGGAAACTGAGAGTTCTCCCGATGTGGTTACCGGTACGTTGAAAGTTTTTTAACTTGATGTATATACTTTACTTGATCCCGGTGCTACTTTGTCTTTTGTGACGCCATATGTGGCTATGAGGTTTGATGTGCTCCCCGATGTGTTGTTAGATCTTTTTTCTATCTCTACACCTGTTGGTGATTATATTGTGGCTAACAGGGTCTATAGAAAGTGTCCCGTTTCCTTGTCGCATAGAGTTACTCTTGTTGACTTGGTAGAGCTTGATATGTTAGACTTTGATGTGATTCTTGGTATGGAGTGGTTGCACTCATGTTATGCTTCTATTGATTGTAGAACTCGTGTAGTCAAGTTTCAGTTTTCAAATGAGCCTATCCTAGACTAGAAGGGGGGAAATTATATGCCTAAGGGTCAGTTTGTCTCTTGTCTTAAAGCTAGAAAGATGATCTCTAAGGGTTACATTTACCATCTAGTAATGGTGAGGGGTGTAGATTTCGAAACCCCTTTTCTTGAGTCGGTCCCCATTGTGAATGAGTTTCCGGAAGTGTTTCTAGATGACTTACCCGGTATTCCTCCCGAGCGGGAAATAGACTTGGGTATTGACCTTCTCCTAGATAATCAACCTATCTCTATTCCTCCTTACCGTATGGTTGCGGCAGAACTTAAGGAGTTGAAAGAACAATTGAAGGATCTGTTGGATAAGGGTTTCATCCGACCGAGTATCTTTCCATGGGGTAGCACCAGTTTTGTTCGTTAGGAAGAAGGATGGTTCTCTTCATATGTGTATCGACTATCGTCAGTTGAACAAGGTGACTATTAAGAATAAGTATCCTCTTCCGAGGATAGATGATTTGTTTGACCAACTTCAAGGGGTAAGTTATTTTTCTCTATGATTGATCTTCGATTGGGTTATCACAAATTGAGGTTGAGAAGGGATGACATTCCGAAGATGGCTTTTTGAACTTGGTATGGTCATTATGAGTTTTTGGTAATGTCGTTTGGGTTGACTAATGCTCCGGCAGCGTTTAAGGATTTGATGAATAGGGTGTTTAGACAATACCTTGACATGTTTGTGATTGTGTTCATTGATGATATTTTGATCTTCTCAAGGAGTGAGGATGAGCATATTGATCATTTGAGGATCATGCTGCAAGTTCTTAAGGACCAACAACTTTTTGCAAAGTTTAGCAAATGTGAATTTTGGTTAAGGTCGGTAGCTCTCTATGGTCCTATTGTTTCAAGTAAGGGTATTGAGATAGATTCTAAGAATACAGATGTGGTTCAAGAGTTGTCCTAGACCTCTAAATCCTTCGTATATTAGAAGTTTCTTGGGTTTAGCCAGTTATTATAGAAGGTTTATTGAGGGATTCTCTTCAATTGCCTCTCCTTTGACGGCTTTGACTCAAAAGAAGTCTAAGTTCATATTGACCAAGATGTGTGAAAAGAGTTTTCAAGAGTTGAAAGATAGACTTACTTCCGCTCCAGTGTTGACTTTACCGAAAGCGACGGATGGCTTTGTGGTTTATAGTGATGCCTCAAGAATTGGGTTAGGGTGTGTGCTTATGCAAAATAGGAAAGTGATTGCCTATGCCTCAAGGCAACTTAAAATTAATGAGATAATTATCCTACCCATGACCTAGAACTAGCGGGTGTCGTTTTTTCCTTAAAGATTTGGAGGAATTATTTGTATGGTGTGCATGTAAATGTGTTTACCAACCACAAGAGCTTGCAATATATGTTCAATCAGAAAGATCTAAATCTTCGCCAAAGAAGGTGGCTTGAATTATTGAAAGATTATGACATGAGCGTTCTTTATCACCCCGATAAAGCTAATGTGGTAGCGGATGCTCTTAGTCGATTGTCTATGGGTAGTGTGTCTCATATTGAGGAAGAAAATAAAGTGTTGGTTCAAGATGTTCATAGGTTGGCCCGATTAGGTGTTCAATTGGTGGACTCCACCAAGGGTGGTGTTATGGTTTACAATGGGTACGAATCATCTTTTGTGGCAGATGTGAAAGCTAAGCAAAGTCATGATCCAATTTTAGTCGACTTAAAATAAGAGGTGCTTAAGAAATCCGTTGAGGCTTTCTCCCAAGGGGGAGATGGGGTACTTAGATATCAAGTTTGTTTGTGTGTTCCGAATGTTTACGACCTAAGGGAACAAATCTTGTCAGAAGCCCATAGTTTGCGGTATTCCATTCACCCGAGAGCCACCAAGATGTACCGTGATTTACGGAAAGTCTATTGGTGGAATGGGATGAAGAAAGATATTGCGGGATTTGTGGCTAAGTGTCCAAATTGCCAACACATGAAGGTTGAGAATCAGAGATCGGGAGGTCTATCCCAAGACATTAGCATTCCTACTTGGAAGTGAGAGGATTTAAATATAGACTTTATTGTTGGTTTGCCTCGCACTCGGTGACAACATGACTCAATTTGGGTTATAGTGAATTGGATAACGAAATCAGCTCATTTCCTTCCCGTCAAGGTTTCCTATTCGGCGGAGGACTATGCCAAGATGTACTTGAGAGAAATGGTAAAGTTGCATGGAGTGCCTTTGTCCATTATTTCCGATCGTGGTACCCAATTCACTTCTCAGTTTTAGAAGTCATTCCAAAAGGGTCTTGGCACTAAGGTTAAGCTTAGCACTGCCTTTCATCCCCAAATCGATGGGCAAGAAGAGCGTACTATCCAAACTTTGGAACACATGTTGAGATCTTGAGTGATTGATTTTAAGGGTAATTAGGATGACCATTTACCATTAATTGAGTTTGCATATAACAATAGCTATCACTCGAGTATTGGTATTTCTCCATTTGAGTCTCTTTATTATAGGAGGTGTAGGTCTTCTATAGGTTGGTGAAGTTTCCCTAATAGGTCCCGAATTGGTACATGAGGCCATAGAGAAAGTTTGACTCATTAGAGATAGGTTGAAAATGGCTCAAAGTCGGTAAAAGTCATATGTCGATGTGAGAAGAAGAGATCTTGAGTTTGATGTTCATTATTGGGTTTACTTGAAAATTTCACCCATGAAGGGTGTAATGAACTTTGGTAAGAAAGGGAACTTAGTCCCCGATATGTAGGCCCATAAAAGATTTTGAGGCGTGTTGGTAAGGTTGCATATGAGATAGATTTGCTAAATGAGTTGGCATCGGTGCATCAGGTTTTTCATGTCTCTATGTTGAAGAAATGTGTTGGTGACCCAACATCTATAGTTTCCTTAGAGGGTTTGGGAGTTGAAGAAAATCTTTCTTATGAGAAAGTTCGGATTGAGATTTTAGACCGGCAAGTCAAGAAGTTGAGAAATAAAGAAGTTGTTTCCGTGAAAGTATTGTGAAGGAATCATTTAGTTGAGGGTGCTACTTGGGAGGCCGACGTGATATGATGTCCCGATATCGTCATTTATTTCCTTCTAATCCTACTCTAGATTGAGGTAATGAGTTCCTCTTAGGTTTTTCTTTATTTTGGAGTCATGTGTTTTATGTGTTTCCATGATTTCATTATATTATGCATGTTCATGAAAAACTTGTGTTTTGAAAGAAAATGAGTTTATATGATTGATTTTCCTCATGTTGTTGTGCATTGAGTATGATTTGCCTATAGACTTCATGAGATGAATTGATGAACATTCTTTAGCTATGGTTTTTGAGAATAAATTACATATGGTCTCCATGAGATTGTGTTGAGCATGCTTTTAGCTTGGAGAAGGTAGTTCCTCCTTGAACATGAGAAATTTTGAAATTTGATGCATATTGGGTAGCTGGATATAGTTCCTACTTTCTTATGATGCATTTGAGTATGTTTAGCTTGGAGTTGATGTTTCCTCCTTGAATATGTCAATTGCATGCATGATGGGCTGATAGAGTTAGTTTCACCCCTCTTATGATGTTTTGAGGACGTCCTAGTTTGGAGATGATAGTTCCTCCTTGGTTACATGCATTGCATTGTAAATTTGGGTTGTTAGTCCTCTCCTACTCTTTTAGAACCAGTTTGACTCACATTCGAGGACGACTGACCCCAAGTGGGAGATATTGTAACACCCCGAATCTGAAAGAGGGCACCATAGAAAAAATTCAGAACTCCCAGGTGCCATCCACGGCCCGTGGTGTGGGCCACAGACCGTAGGTGGGTCCATGGATTGATCCCTCAGAAGTTCTCCAGGGCAGAACCATGACTCGACCTACAGACCATAGGTGGGTCCATGGTCCGTGGTCCAGGGGTCTGTATATTAGCCAAAACTCTCTGACCACCACCGACGGTCGACCAGGATGGACCGTAGGTCAGACGACGGTCCGTCGATTGGGGACCATGGTTGGTAGATCGGTGACAGCTGACAGTTAATTCAAGGGCAGTTGTTTTCCCAATTGAGTTAGGGTTTTCTTCAATTATAATGGGTTCTCTTCAATGTTTATTTAAATGATTGAATTATGATCTCTTATGCATGATTAATGAAATATGATGATTTCCCCATGAACCCATGTAATTCCCATATTTCAAGTTATGAATCATATGATGTGGGATTTTTATCTTCAAGGAAGACTTTCATGAAATTAAGCATGTATTACAAGTTTTACATGAATTTATGATGAAATCCATATTTTCTAAGCATTGATGATTGAAAGCGGTTTTGAGCCTTAAGAGGTAAATTATGGACTTGTGTATTTTCTTATGAAAACTATGCAAATGTTTTAAGGGTGCTTTGAGAGTAAAGTACCAATGATGATTTTGTTGTTGTGTTGTTGTTGAAAGGATATTCTCATAAACACATATAGCATGATGTGAAAGGGTTTCTCATATAGAAAGGATTCTAAGGTTGAAAGGCTTTCTCACCTAATTGAATCAAAGAGAAAGAGCTATCCTAATGAAACTAGCTTGGATTGGTTATCCTAGGATACCTTTCCATGAGTAATAAGGTCAAGTAAGAAATGACTATTCCATGGAATTTATGCTTAGCAGTGAGAGGATATTGAGATGGAAGCTCTCACGTTAGTAGAGGCCGGGTTTCTAGAAGCAATCTCATTATCCCTTACCTATGTGCCCCCATAGGATGATTGTCTCAAGAGACATTAGCTAATGGATCCAATTAAGCTAGAAGTTCATTGTTCTACCTTGGCAAGTAGGACAACCCTTTTCGGTGTGGGAGACACCAAGGGATCATGTTGTAGCTCACATGGTCTCTATGTCGGTTAAGGCTAATTCCCTACATTAATAATGAACTAAGGTTACTTCAAGAAGTATCTCATATGAGTTCAAAGGTTTTATAGATAAAGTTACCTTGCATTGACCATGATGTTATGCTTTATGTTTTCTAACTCTTTTATATCATGTTTAGCTTGGTCAAATGCATGTCATGAAATGAAAAGTTCCCTTTTTGCATGTTTTAAATGTTTTATGCATGGCTATACTACTTGGTACATTGTTTCGTACTAACGTATACTCCTGCCTACATTTCCCCAAATATAGGGTCTGACAGTCAGGTTTCAGGGTTTCGTGGCTAGAGGTTAACTTGAGATATTCTGAGCTTTGGTGAGTCCTCATGCTTCGAGGACGGAGTTTTATTGTTTAACTTTCTTTCATGTATTTATCTTTTGGACATGATGTGTGGGCTAGGTACAATTTCATTCTATTGTATTAGATAGCTATGATGAGACAATGTATTAGACTTCCGCTTTGCTTTTATAAAAAATGTTTTGGACTTGGACTATTTTTTACTCTTATTGTTCTATTTCTTATGTTACGAGAGTTAAGTAGCTTGTATAAAGTCCTTCGGGGTTCTATACGCCATGTTACACCTAAGGGAAACCCCTAAGTCATGACAATATAAGTCACAATCATGGTCAATGCAAGCTTAACATCTTTAAAACACTTTGTGAGATACTTTGAAAGTAACCTTAGTTCATTATTGAGGGATGTTTACCATTAACCGACATAGACCATGTGAGCTAAAACATAGAATCTGATGTCTATCCCACATCGAAATGAGATGTCCGTACTTTTCAACATAAGAACCATGAGTCTGAGCTATAGTGGATCCACTTGCTTCTGTCTATCTGAGACAAAATCTTATGGTGGCACAAAGTTCTGGGACTTAGGGATTGTTACTAAAGGTCCACAGACGCTAAACTGAAACCTTCATCAAAAAAGCCCGCTCGGTGCTAAGTAAAATCCCATTGAATATTCATTAATCATATACATATTATCTTTCATGTAAAGGCACAATTAAGCAACCAACCCAAGCTAAAGTTATTTAGAATAGCTCCTAAAACTTCATTCAACTTAGGTGAGAAAACCTTTCAACCTTATGAATCCTTATATGACAAAACATTTCACAATCATGATCTTAGTAGTATGTGAGAAAACCTTTCACAACAACAACGTTGATACATTCCTCTGAAAGCATCCTCAAGTCATTTACATCTCATTCATACAGGCATGCATATCATCATAAGAATCATATTTTATAGTTCACAAGCTTCATCGTGTGTTCATAGTCTAAAATCATGGATCATGCATGGGTTCATATAAATTTAACTCACAAACATGTAAATATTTCAATTCATGCATTAAAAGATAGAAAACAATCAATTGAATTATAATTGAGAAGAACCCACGAAGATTGAATAAAACCCTAACTTTTGAATTGAGAATCTAACTTGTAAAATTGGAAGTTCTGGGGAACCCTATAGAGGAAAGGACTTCATAGGTGAATACTAACATACCTTAGTAATCAAGACTCAATAGCTATGGTGGATTGAATATCTTCAAGTGAAACCCTAGATTTTTTTCCCTTAGCTTTAGAGAGGATTTTGGGGATGAACTTGGAGGGAAATTTATGATTTAGGAGAACGATTTAGAATGGGTAGTTTTAGGACTTAAATCTCTTATATAGGTCATATAATAGGGTTTAAAATGACATAACTTAGGTATTAAACATATAGAGAAATAAAAAATAGCTTTGACTTAAAAAGCTGACGGGGGACGTATATGAAAGGCTTCACGAACCGTTCAGTCCTTCACGCTCCGTGAAAGGGGTCAGACAGATGGTCCAACTTCATGGTTGCCTTAAACGACAAACCTACTTCACTATACGGGTCATGAACTCTTCCATGGACCGTTTAAGCCTCCATGAAATATTCACGGTTGGTCTAAAGCCTTTGGACCCGCCTGTTCAACCAGTCGTACCTTTCTTGAATTCCAAGATGTTACAGTTTTGATGTTGTATTTGTTTGGCTTTATGTTCTAATTTTCTACTTATTTGCTGATTTGATATTATGTGAGTTGTATATAATTATCTTCTCTTACGCACCCATCAGAGTCTTCAATATTACAAATTACGGGAATCGCAACTGTGTACCCCAGTTTTGTCATAGCCACTGTATCTTTGGTCCATGGTGAAGGACTTTAGTCACACATGTTTAGGATGGGGAACACCCACGCACAAAGCCAGAAAGCACTGCTACCGGTACATGTCTACTCTCCAACTCGAGTTGTCCGCTCGTTTTACAGCCAGTCTAGACACCTTAGTCCGCTCATTTTACAGCCAGTCTAGATACATTTCTCCTTCAAGTTTTACCTTAGTAGAACTGAAACCAGACATGGTTAGCTTAGTAGGTTCCACTTATTTGAATCATTTGCATTTGTCTTAACGAGAGTTGGCACAGGGATCAAATCTGTCTAGGATATATAACCCAATTTTATTTGGCCACCTAAATTATTTTACATGCCATCTGCAAATGTATTTATTTGGAAGGTCTTTGCATATAAACAAAATCTATGGTGATCAATGAAATGAAAGAAAAGTTTTTAGTAGATTTTTACATAAAAAAAGAAAGAAACAGAAAAAACAAATTACAAAAAGATTTTCTTGTTTAAGAAGTTTTTTCTTTTTTTCATTTCTTACGAAAAAGAAAAGATTTTTCATTTCTAAATAAAAATCACAATAAAAAAAATTCTTTTATTTTTCTGAATTTGTATAGTTCAAAAAAAATTAAAAGTTTTTTACACCACTTTGAACGAAAAATATAGTTGCATTTTCAGCAAATTTCAAATCTTTGAAAAATATAAAATTAGCCGTCTAATCTGGATGAACTACGCACACCTGGTTTTCACCTCAATGAGATACGTAGAAAACCTTCTTTGGGTTCGGTGATCTTTTAATAAAAAATTTCTTTCCTTGTTTAAAGATCCAAAAAATATGATTTGATCCTTTTCAACAATTTATTTTAATCTAATTACCAAAAACAAAATTTTATCCTAATTAAAGGTAATGTTGAAACTTTTCAAATTGCTCATTCAAATTGAAAAGTCAAAAATATTTTTCTTTGTTTATTTTTATTTCATTTTTTGTATGATGTTCAAGATCAGAAATAAAATTTTCTTAATATTATCTTTTAGTAAGTAAAGAAAAATAAAAGACTTATCTCAAAGTTCTAATAAAATAAACAAAGCTTTGTTTTCTAGTTTTAGTAAAAAAAAAATGCAAAGATCTTATTCATGTTCTCAAGCGTGTTACGTACGTAATTCCAAACGGATTTGAGAAATGCATTATCAATTTGTTTTTGAAAAAAATAAAAAATAATAATAAAGAAATGGATACAGTTGAGCAAGTCAGGATTTAACATTAGGTTATCTAAGCTCATCCTATAAATAAAAAGACATATGTGTGTATGATGTGCAACATGTGGTTAAAACTAAAAAGTGTCTAATACTAACAAGCTTTATTGTCCATGCACACGGTTAGCTTAAAGGTTGTTGGTTTGTGGTTAAACTGGCATCTCATCCGTATAATACAAGGTCAAAGGGAAAAGAGAAAATGACCCACAAAGACGGAACATAGTTGGACAATGATGAAGTCCAAAATAAAGTGGTTCCACAAGAATTAGTGTCAGTAGAGGTAGTAAGGATGTTAAGACAACAAATGGATGAAATGAATAAAGCTTGGATGAACGGACAAGCTCCACCATCTTCAATGCGTCACTATCTAAATACGAATATGTCATCCATTATCCAAGTATCGACAAGTGATCCAATTTATCCACGTGGATTTGACCCATATGCTAACACATCCAATGTTGCTGGAACTTCAACGATACACTGATGAGTCCAAGGTTTGGACTCATTTAGAGCTTTGTTTCTATAGATTTAGTGTCCTCAAATGCTTATTTTGTGCCAATAACTGATGTTAAATCCTTGATTTTACAGGAATAGGGATTGAGGAACAAAGCAAGGACACTAACTTGCAAAAAGGAACAAAACGAGCTGAAAGAATGAAGAAAGGAAAGTCTGGTGATCGCCAAGTTCACTTGGCGAATCGCCGAATGGCTATATGACCGCCCTAAGTTCCAGTGTGCCAAGCCCTGAGGGAAGAAACCAAGTCGGTGAGAGAAAGGAGTAGTCGGCGAATCGCCGAGTAGTTCCGTGATGCAGTGCTAGATCGCCCAAAGTTACATACCTTGAGGATACTGAATGCCAAGACAGAAGGGTGATGGAAGTGACCAAAGGGCGGCTCACCGAGTGGTTCGGCGAGCCCGACTTATTTCGCCGAATGAGCTTTCGTAGCTTATTTTCGGCGACTATAAATACGTTTTTGAACATTTTAGTTATAATCAATTTTCATATCTATCATCAATCTATTTATCAATTACTCTGGAGAACAGTTTTTCTCTAGTTTTTCCTTTAGCTTTGAAGGATTGAAGAAATTCACTTTTGAGAAATTGGAAGTGGGTCTTTGAGATTCATCAATTTGGACCACTGTAAAGATGAAATTACTCTTACCAGTTGATGGAAACTCAATTTGGTAACTGTTTTTATCTTTTTATAATGTCTAGCTAAAACCCCAATTCTTGGGGTGTGATTATGTGATTATGGGCTAATTTAGCTTATGGGTATTGCTAATTGTTAGTTTAAATGCTATTTAAAAGTGAGTTCAATCATTTATTGTGGTTTAATTTATGAATTGTAGTTGCAAATGCAGTTCTACCTTTGTGTTCTTGACTTGCTCGAGAGAGAGGTTTTAGAACTAAGGTTTTTGATTGATGGTCTGTGGGTATTGGATTGACCTAGGTTCAGCTCAAGAGAGTGAATCCTAAACCCTTTTCCACACATTCAGCTCGAGAGAGTCAATGGACTAAGAGGTGGGTTGTTCTTAATTTGCATGCTTGTTGATGTTCGAGAGAAATCAACTTGATTCGGGGTAAATTGTTCGAGAGAAAGTTTACCTCCTTTATAGCCTAGCTTACTCACTAATATTTAGCTATTTTCTAATAGTTGCAATTACCCATATGTCTACATTAGCCTATAATCAATCACATCCCAAGAACCCGTCTCATTATTGTTAATTCATATTTTTTGTGACTGTTGTTTGTAGTTGAAAATCAAAACCAAAAACCCCCATTTGACATTCGTGTCACCCCCTGATTTGCATGATATTTTTACTCGATAATTTTTATTCCTATGACTGATTTGACCGCATTCTTACTTCCCAATTGAATCTGAAACACGTACCGCTCCCTGTGGGATTCGACCCCAACTCATTTAGTTGGATTTTATACTGATTAACGACCGTTGACGCTTAGAATTAGATAAAGTGTCTTTGAAACGTTATTAATCATACACCCTTTGAATACACCTATGATAATTAATCCACTCTTCATGCAAACTGCGCCAACTAATACAGTCGTGCAGACAACAATGACACCAAAGTCCAATAATGATCCCCCACCCAAAGTTCAACATAATCGAGGTTATACCCCTTATCTCTCTCTTAAAATTCTAGACTCTTATCCCCACACTCATCAGTATAATTCCCCTGCCGAAGTTGAGAAATCATTTAAGAATGAGGAACATGATGAAATGGCTAGAAAAATGAAGAACTTGGAACAGAGTGTAAAAGATATGTAGGGATTAGGAAGCCACAAAGGCATCTCATTCACTGATTTGTGCATGTTTCCCACGTCCATTTGCCTATCGATTTTAAAATCCCAATGATTGAGAAATATGATGGTCATGGAGATCTTGTAGCTCATTTAAATAGATATTGTAATCAACTAAGAGTCACACGAAGCAAAGAAAAATTTCTCATGGCTTATTTTTTGAAAAGCTTGGTGGGAATTGCCTTAGAATGGTCCATAGATCAAAATATTTCTCACTCACATACATGTGAAGATTTGGCTTGATGTTTTGTTCAACATTTTCAATATGACATTGACATAGTGCCAGATCGTACTTCGCTTGACAACATGAGGAAAAAGACCACCGAAATTTTTTGTGAACATTCTATTAGAAGCTACTAGAGTTAAGCCACCAATGAAAGAGTCTGAAATGATTGATGTTTTTTAAGTCAAGCTACCTTGAAAGCCATGATACAAGTGATTAAAATTGATTGGAAAATCTGGAGGGAAAGAAAATGAAGGATGGAGCAAATTTTATGTTAGGCACACAAAAAAGTCCAAGGGGTCCACTTTATCAATATGCACCATCTCAATTCCATCACTATCACCTCATGCAAGACACACAATACTCTATTGTCTCACCTCAATATGCAGTCTATAGTGCACAACCATATGAACATCAATATGCAGTCTATAGTGCACAACCATATGAACATCAATATGCAGTTTATAGTGCACAACCATATGAACATCCACCAAACTATCCTCAGTGGTGAGCGCCCACACATTTAAACGTTCGTCCTTCTTCTCAAAATTTTAAGCACCCTATAATCCCCGTCCAAGACATGAATTTGAAGGAGTTAAAGGACTAGGAGAAATTTCACACCAATTAGAGAGTCTTACACATGTTTATTTGAGAAATTGAAACATTTGAATATGATAAAACCGATTTCCCAAAATTGTGCAGATCAATGTTCGAAAAGTTTCAATCCTCTAACACGGTGTGCATATCATTCTGATGCGTCAAGGCACAATACTAAAGATTGTCGAACTTTAATGAGTGAGGTAGAAAAGATCCAAGAAAATATGATTGTGATCCAAAATGATTACCCCCAAATGTTACTCAGAATCTTCTATCGGCACCTAATGATTTACACTTTATTGAGATGATATGTGATGACAAAGAATATGAAAATTCTCTCAATTCTCAAGAGAAGACAATTTAAATTGGTGGAGCTTTTGTGAAGGCTAATGTGCAAAGCAGTGGCTAAAAAGTCAAGCTTGGTGATTGGGAAACACTCTACTTTTCTATAGAAAAGATTGTTTAGATAGTTTATTTTGTCGTTATTTCTGCTACGCAATTCAGATTTTTATTTTATTTTATTGAGTCAGACCCTTCTATCATTTTTCTTATTGTCTGTTTCGTAAGTCCTATCATAGCTTGGGTTATAAATCTAAAATTTAGTTTCTTGTCTTGTCGTCATGTCTTGTTATCTTTTACTTAATATTATTTTTGTTCGGCGTCACTTTGATCTGTTCTATTTAGCTTTCCATATATACATCTCATTTCAATTCAACTTTGGTTACATGATATGCAAGAGGAATATAGTCAGATCGTAAAATCATATCTAGTCATGGCTTGAATACACCAAAGAAGTTGAAAAAATATATTTGAGGAATTGAATAAAGGACTTAAACACTTTCACACATCCTTTAATATTAAAAATGGTTGAAAGAGTATATTCCATCTAGATTGACACATTTCAATCATTGTGAAGAAGATATTGCTCAAATGGAGATTTTTAATAGATAGACATGAAAAAAATTGACATACATATCCATCAATTCATATGTTTTAAAGAGAAATTGTATGATTTTCTCTTCTCATCTTAAAAGACATACTTGAAGTTGACATTTTTAATAATTGATATGGCACAGATATTTCATTCTACTATCCAAACACCGTGTAATCCTTTACTACCCCTTTTGAGCCTTTATCTTATTTTTTTTCATACCTCTCTTTTTGAATCAAAATACAATCAAAACTAAAAAACGAGTTACAAAAGATCCAAGAAAATAAAAAATAAAAAATAGTAAAAACAAAGAAGGTTAAGAGTAAAAAAACAAACAACAACAAAAGAACAAGATTCCTAAACTTCGTTTGACCTGATTCTTACTTTGACAAGATATGTAGGCAGTCTTATTTTAAGGTTTGCTTTGATAAAAAAAATCTAGAAAAGCCAAAAAATGGGGAAAAGCAAAAAGAGTGTATTCCAAAAATTGTAAATTTTAACCATGTTACAAAATTATATTTGAGCTTTCATGCAATCCTTTTAGTTGTAATCCTGTCCAAGAGTCACATTACAATCCAAATAAAAACATTCTGATCAATTTTTAAGAATGAGAAGTCCAACAAACTTTCGATGCTGATTTATCATATAAGAAAAATGTCAGGTCACTAACATAGTTAGTAAAAAAATGAGAGAGTCTTATCGATGAAAATCCTCGAAAGCACTGTAAGGCATCATTTGATTTAAGAGAAAATGAAACATGAGAAAGTCTTATTGATGAAAACCCTCTGGGCACCATAATGTGATAGTGAGTGAGAGACAAATAAAATAGGAGAAAATTTCTAGTGAAAAACTCTCGAGGCACCACAAGTCAAAAGTGAGCCACAAATCTAGTGCAAAAGTTGTAATATAGAAGTCTGACTTCAAAATTTAGAAGTTTGACAAGGTTGAAGTTTAGATTTATTAGAAAGATGGACCATTTGATTCAAAATGCATGTCATGATCATAATAATTGGCTACCACTCTTAAAGGAGTTTATTTTTTTAAAATATTTTATTAATATTATATTTTCTCTCAAAGGGGTCAAATGTTATTTCTTCTTATTTTGTATCATTCAATTTCGTATGCAATTTTTCTTTGAGTTAGTCTTCATTAAATAAAATGCATAAATGATTTCAAAGTTTGCTACCATCTCTTCAATTGCGCAATAGAAAGTTTGACCAGCATATCAAAGGTTCCATGCTTCAAGAGATAATAATATGCACGGTAACTTGTCAACAATTGATAAATTCTAAGAATTTATATGAATATAAGATTCAATGATTGTTGGAAGGTGGGAATAATATAATAAATGTGATGTTTAAAGTTTTTAATAACTAGAAATATCTAAAGGATTATCAAGATGGGATGACTATCAAATGAAAAAGTCTACCCAAGCTAAAATCAGATTGCACATGGCAACAACATGAACAATCATTTTCAAAGCCAAGGCCACAAACCGACCGTCATTTAAAAACTCACAATTTTCTTCTTTAGTTTTGAAACAGGGGTCTTTCTGGCTGAAATACACTTTGTTCCAGAGGTTCAAATTTGCTAATAGAGTAAAAATAAAAACTTTTCACCTTTTTTTTATGCTTGAACAAACGTTATTGTGTATTTTCTCCTATGATAAACACTTCTTAGTCTGAGACCGTTATTTTTTATTTTCTCCTAGGATAAACATTTCTAGTAAGAGACGTTATTTTTATTATTTTCTCCTAGGATAAACACTTCCTAGCCTGAGACCTTTTTATTTTCATTTTCTTCTAGGGTAAACACTTCGTAGTCTGAGACCTTAATATTCAATTTCTCCTAGGATAAACACTTTCTTGTCTCAGATCATTTTTTTATTTTCTCCTAGGATAAGCACTTCCTAATTTTGAGACCACTTTTTTATTTCTCCTAGGATAAACACTTCCTAGTCTGAGACACTTATTTTATTTTCTCCTAGGATAAAAACTTCCTAGTATGAGACGTTATTTTTCATTTTTCGCCTAGGATAAACACTTCATAGTCTGAGACATTTATTTCATTTTTCTGCTTGGATAAATGCTTCCTAGTATGAGACATTTATTTTTTATTTTTCTCTGAGGATAAACACTTCCTAGTTGAAACATTTATTTTTATTTCTCCTAGGATAAACACTTCCTAGTCTGAGACGTTTATTTTTTTTCTCCTAGGATAAACACTTCCTAGTCTGATTCATTCATTTTTTTCCTAGGATAAACACTTTCTACTTTGAGTTTATTTTTGGAAATTCACAATTTCTAATAACTAAGAAAAAATTTCTAGTAAAACCTGGGGCAAATTTTTTGTTTATTTCTTTTGTTTGTGATAATTTTGCATGTTTCTTCAAGCTAAACATGGATATCAAATTTAGGAATAAAGTTTCAACTCAACTCTTTTTAGAATGTTTTTCTCCATTATAGTTTGAATCAACTTGACATATATTGGCCTAACATCTCAAGAGTCATCTTCTCAGCATTTTAATCAAGAGACCAACATTCAACAATATTCTACAAATTTTCATTTTAGGGAGTATCAACAACTCAATCCAAGTGAAGTTCAAGTCAGATCAAATTCTAACTTCAAGATCAAATTTTGAGATTAAGGTACTCGCCAGAAGAGGGCGAGGTGATAACTGAAGATCCAAATGTACTTAAAGGAAGAGATTCAAGACAAGTAGAATAGATATGATCTTGTATTCTTCCTTTTTAGTTTTTTCATTTTCAATATAATAACAAGAGCCACAGACTAGAGCCTTGACTTGACCTCACTCGAATCTTAGAACTCAGTATATTTTATTGCCTTATTTTAGCCGTGAACTACACGTGACCTGATTTCCTTATAACCTGGGATATGTAGGCTGTCCAAAAACCAAGACTAGGTCGCATACATATTTTTCCTTTCAAATAAAAGTCTGATCAAAACTTGTCTGGTTGTCTACTTCTTTGTCTCAAAACTATTCATGTTTCCAGTCAAAAAGGGGCAAACTGTAGACACATAATTTTTTACCGAACCTAAAGTTTTACACCATTTTATTTTTCTTAAATATTTATTTTAGATCTAAATTAAATATTTTATTTTTTCTATCGTACTTTAATAAGTTTTTTCAAAATATTGAAATCTATAAAAAAAATAATGTCACACTTTAAGGTACATTTTATTTTCAATTTCTTCAAAAAAAAAATGAAACTTACAAAATTTATGTTTTATTTTAATTGAAATTTTAATAAATAATTTAGTGTTTCTTAATTATATTTTTGGATTAGCTATTAAGCATTTCTTATATTTTTATTGGTTTAAAATGGTTACCTAAGATTTTATTATTATTTTTATATATATTTAATTTTTAAAAATAGTTAATCTAAACTATCCCCACTACCACACATTACCCCCATTACCCCACTCTAATCTCACCGCAGCTCACTCACACCCACCTACCTATACTACACAAACACACTCACACTTACACTATATATATATACATATATATATATACACGATAATCAGAAAAAGAAAAAAAAATTAAGAGCGTGGAAGAGAAAAAACAAACGAAAAGAAAATATCCCAAACACACGTATAGAATACCCTCCCATACATACTCACTTGTGCCTATTTTATCACGCTCCGAGCCTACACCTTGGACATGACCGACACTCGAGAACCATTTATGATTCCCAAGAGAACCCTTGGCCTTCACTGACTACTTAGCGGAAGACTTCACTCAAGAAATAAGGAGCTTTACATGCCTATTGATGATCTTGAACACATGTATCTGCATCATATAAAAATGTTGGTCGAATGACATCAGTATATTGAATGTACGAGTATGTAATATAGCCGAAGCGAAACAAGTGAAAGAAACGACCGGAATAGATAAATATATAGTCACGCTGAATCTAAAGAAATAAAGGAGTTAAATCATTTAAGGCTTTACAAAACTAATTCATCTCTGAACTCAACGTAGTAAGTGATATATTAAAATACACTTTAACTCTATTGGAGATTCTCTAACCGACAACCATCACTATGAGATACATGATGATACCACATCTTGTCCATGCTTCTAGAACTGTCATATACCGTGTCGGGGTATAGAACCTCTCAATTAAGTGTACCCACTAACCTATAATTTTCCATCTAAAAAGTGTGATCTTGTACCCATATTGGCAAGACATGGTTTATGAGGATTTTGAGTTGTCTGAACTCATCCCCATATCAATGCCCAATACTTCTCCCAATAATATATATATATATATATATATATATATATATATATATATATATATATATATAAATCA
>JAJONR010001199.1:0-38500 GCA_029582245.1 Solanum etuberosum | reverse complement strand
GAGCCTCCTTGCTTCTGGAGGGTTCCACTTTTACTTTCAGTTATATCAGTTGTTAGGATGTCGTGGGTCTTGTCCCGACTTCCATCTTTGTCATTTAGAGGCTTCATAGATAGACAGTAGAGTTTCAGAAATCTGTTCATTTATTTTGTTAAATGTTTTGAATACTTAAGTTGCCTATTTTATGGCGAGTTGAATATATTCTTTTTATTAAGTTTTTAAGCTTTTGTATGCTTGAGTTACTCTTCTGCTGGTAGTCAGCCAGGATGAGGGTTCGGTTGGGGACCAGCAATGGTTCTCGAGTGTCGGCCACGTCCAGGGTGTAGGCTCAGGTCGTGACAATTGTAACATCCCAAAAATTTCTAAGTTTAGAGTCGATCATTCTTTATGGTGAATAAGATTGTACCGAGTGATTCTACATTTTCTTAGATGTTAAAGTAGCTAAAATCCCTAGCATAATGTTGAGTTGGAAACTTTCCTTCCTATTGATTTTCTCTATGATATTATTCTTTGGTCAACTTTAAATAACCATAACTTTCAGCACAAAATGAGTTAGGTGGCCCATGAGGTATCAAATCGAAGGTCTTCGAGTCCTCTTTCCAACGCCGTAAAGTTTGCTAAATTTTTTGTTCGGATGAAGGGGTTATGTCCATTTGAGTGCAGCCTCTCTAATTTAGGCATTTTTCATCCATTTTAAGGAGGGGTATTTTGGTTTTTTCTTACCCCACTAGCCTAGCACGTTTTAACCACCCAAGTTAAGGGGTCTAATAAGACTAAGTCAATTCTAAACATTCCCAAAGAATTTAGAAGATTAGGGCAAAGTTGAAGAGGAGAAAGAGAAGAAAGTTTCAAGCCTTCATGGAGTTTTGAGGATTTTCACCAAGAACTTAGTTTCTTTCGAGGTATGTAAGCTTTCATAGTATTGGGTTTGTTCGCCTTCACGCCAATCATAAAAACCTTTACCATGGATTCGTTCTTGAAGTCAAATTATTGAATTCTTGAGAAGTTCTTGAGGTTTTTGCTTCATTCTTTAGCAATGGAGTCTTGTTGAGTTCTTGAGGTGAGGGTCATGCGAATGAGTATTGTTCTTGATGGATTTTGGGTGGGTTTTCATTGGAATGGTGGTTGGTTTATGAATCTAGGAGAAATTGGAGGAAATCATTCGATTCTAGAGGAGATAGTGCTGGAAATTGAGATAGAAAGTTCATCGGATTTTCTAGGCTCGGGCTCGGGCTCGGGCTGCGGCAACGCCCCCCCATAGCGCTAGAGAGGTTGGGGTAGCGCGCCCCCATAGCACCACAGGGGCTGGGGCCGCGCGCCACAAAAAAGTTTCAGTAATAGGAGGCTTGGCGCCCTGCGCCAGCAATGCGCCTGGGTCATCAGGCCCAAATCTCCTCTGCTCTTCGTCCCGTGTGTGTCCTTTCCAATCATGTCTTCGCTCTCTTCTTGATATTAACTATTTAATTCTTCATTAATCATCGAGAGATCCTACATATCCTAATCATATCTCTTAAATTACACTTCAAATTAAAGAGATATTAAGAGGAAAGTTCAAGAGGATCCTTGGAGTCAAATTGAGATTTCTTTTGAAATTAATTATAGTTTCGAACCAAGTCTTAAGAAGAGTTGTATTCATGAGTTTATAAATGTTTATTGAGGTCCTCGAGTTGAGTCATTCATGTCCATAATTCCGCATGAACCCTACGAATTGAGTTATAAGTCTTGAGAGTCTTTGAAAGCCAATCATTGTGTTTCAAACTGAGTTTTGAGAAAAACCTTAAAGGTTTTATTTCATAAAGACTTAAGAGTTTCTAATATTATTTTATTCATATATATATATATATATATATATATATATGTGTGTATGTGTGTGTGTGTGTGTGTGTGTGTGTGTGTGTGTGTGTGTGTATGTGTGTGTTTCTTTATATATATGTTGATTATTGGACTTGAAAGATAAGTTCACAAGTGCATGTTTTCAAGAAGGTAAACACGTCTCATGTTTTGAAAAGTATTTCAAGTAATGTAAGAAGTCCATTCTTTGTAATGGGTGAATTGAGCACAAAGTTATATTAATTATTTTGGGAGTAGTATCGAGCACCGAGTTGGGTTAGAGTCTTTTATGATTCGGAAGTCCCATAGAACTACGTAGCCAGTGTAGGATAGGATAGTATTGATTTTTCATGCGACTCCTCACTGCCTCTGAGAAGGACAATTAGATGGATCCATAGTCACGATATCATCCTATACCCCGGAAAAGTATAGGATGGCCCTAGCAACGTGAGGCGAAACGTTGTATCATTGCTATGCTCATGGTAATGGTTGTCGGTTAGAGAAACTCCCCACAAGTAAAGTATATATTTTCATGTTGCTTTCATTGTATATCTTATTGTAAAGCTTAAATGGTGTTCACTTCATACTCATATATTGATCAAATTATGTTGCTTTGTATTGAGTTGAGTTGAGGTGAGTATTTCTTCCAGCCTTGTCAGTTAAGTTAGTTATTGCTTTCAGTTTTCCCCTACATACTCGTACATTCAATGTACTGATGTCATTCGACCTGCATCATTTTATGATGCAAATACAGGTGCTCAGGATCATCAACAAGCATTTCGTTGAGATCACTATTCACTTGTAGAAAGTATTTGGTAAGGCCTCCTTACTTCCGGGAGACTCAATTTTCATCAGGCTTAGTAGTATTGGAGGTGTCGTGTGTAACACACCAGAAATTAGTAGGCTAAACTAGATCTTAACGTGAGGGTTAGAGTCATGAATAACTTCCCGTACTTAAACTAAAAAATTTAGTGTTAGAACGACAAGGTTCTAACCCTCAAGGACCAACTAGGGACCCTTGAGGAAGACCCGTAGAAACTGCCCAAAAGTAGTGAACCACGGCTGGACCCACGCCCCGTAGGGGGGTCCACTCCACGTAGATGAGGAGTCGTGGGTCAGGGTCCCAAAAGCAAGGCCCCCAGTAAGCCAACCACGGTTCACTAGCACACCACGTGGGTCCAAGCACGGCCCGTGGACGTGGTTCCGTGGGTGGTGACCTGGAACGGTTTTGAAGAAGTTAGTTTTAGGGCACTTTGGGGTTTTCCGGTTTTAATTAATATTAAGTGGTGTCGTTTTAGCCTAATTTAAACCAACTATATAAGAATTTTATACCCCTAAACTAAATCATCCAACTCATTATTTCTAAATTACCAAAACACTGCATCTTTTCCAAAAAAAATCTCTCTCTAGAACTCAAGGAAGAAGAAGAAGGAAGTTGGAGCTAGGGTTTCAAGGAGCAAGGTTTTCTACTCAAATTAATTGGGATTAATTGCTTAGGTATGGTAGTCCTTCATCCATGGAGTCCCTTCAAACTCCAATTTCAAAACTAGAAATTCCCTAAAAGTTAGGGTTTGATTTCAAACTCATGGATTCCTTTCAAAATCGTTTATAATGATTGAATTATGTTATGTTATGTATAAATTGATGATTTCCTATGGTTTTATGTTGAATTCCCCAAGAATCCATGAAATACCCTATTTTTCCCAATTATGATCTTGTAATGTGGGTATCGATTGGTGAAAGGAGAATGTTATAGAATTATGCATGTAATGATTGAGTTACTTGAATTATGATTATATTCATGTCTAATGTAGTGAATTCTAGATGTGTTGATTGAATGTGATCTATGATCCTTGAAGGGCAAGGTATGAGAATTATGAATAATTATGAGATTTATGTATATGCTTTAAGAATACTTTGAGAGTAAAGTGATTATGATTATGATTTAATTGTTGTGTTGTTGAAAGAATATTCTCACATACACATCTATGAATGAATATGATATGATGTGAAAGGTTTTCTCACATAATGAAGATTCTAGGGTGAAAAGGCTTTCTCACCTAATTGAATCTATATGTAGATATGGACAGTGAAATGTTATTCTCACGCATGATCTAAGAGCTATCCTAATGAATAAAGTTGGGTTGATTGTCAAAGACATCCCTCCATGAAACGAGTTATGACTTAATAAGTATTTCGTGGAATTAATGCTTAGCACCTAGTGGATATTGAATATGAGATGGAAGCTCTCCCGAAAGAAAGGCCGGGTTTCTAGAAGCAATCTCTTGAGATGGAAGCTCCCCCAATAGAAAGTCGGGTTTCTAGTAATAATCTCCTAATCCCATAAACTGCGTGCCCCCGTAGGATATTTAGCTAATGGATCCACCTAAGCTAACAAACCATGGTTCTACCTTAGGCAAGTAGGACAACTTTTTTTGGTGTGGGTAACACCGAGTGATCATGTTATAGCTCACATGGTCTCATGTCGGTTAAGGCTAATTCCCAAATTAAGAACAAAAATATGAATTATGAACTATGTTTACTCAAGAAGCTTTTATATGAGTTTTTAAGGTCTTAAAGATGATGAATATGAATGATGGCCTAAGGAGGTTTACTTAGTATGGGTGAGATTTATGGGGTCTTATCCATGCATTGCATAAGTATGCTTTGAGGTTATTTATGAAGTGTTTCTCTTATGTTATGATGATCTATGCATTAACTATGTTTATGACTTATACTCTTCCACTATCTTCATGATGATCTTTAAACTTGGTAAATTGCATACTTTCAAATGAAATGCCCCTTTTAGCATGATTTTAATGTTTTTATGCATGGCTATCATACTTAGTGCATTTTTGTACTAACACCTACTTTTCCTACATTTTTCCCAAGTGTAGGGTCCGGTTCTCAAGGTGATCATCGTAGTGGCTAAAGCTTGGATTTGCTCATTCTCCTAGCTTGTTGGTGAGTCCTCATAGTTTGAGGACGAACGTTGTCTCATTGTAGTTTCATTTCTTGTATTTCCTTTTTGGACTATGTTGTATGGGTTGTGTCCCTTTCTCATTTTGACTATTTTAATAGATGGCTATGTTGAGACTTAGAGTCTAGACTTCCACTTTTCTTTATGAAAATTTTAGACTTGAAATGCGTCTTTACTCTTATTGTTCTATTGCTTATGTTATGATATGCTAAGTGGCTTGTATGGATTCCTTCGGGGTTTTATACACCATGTTACATCTAGGGGGTACCCTAGGTCATGAAATTGTAGGTCTTGTCTCGACATCTATCTTACATTGTTAGAGGTTTCATAGACAGACTGAATTAGATGTTTCCGTTGTTTTTCTTAGGATGTTTTATTTAACTTATGATTCATGTTAACCATTTTTACAAGAGTATTTTTAATACTTTTTAATTTTCTAAGTGTTCACCTATTTTAAGCTTCCGCGTATTGTTTAGTGTCATGTAACTGATGAGTCCGAGCTTTCAACTCATTTAGGGCTTTGTTTTCATAGTTTAAGTGTCCTCAAATGCCTAATTTATGCTCTAAACTGATCTTAAAGTGTTGATTTGCAGCAATGAAGACTAAGGAGCAAGGCAAGGACATTACCGGACAAAAAGGAGTGAAAAAGTTGAAGAAGTTTAAGGAAAGCAATCCTGGTGATTACCAAGACCACTCAGCGAACCACGGAGTGGCTCTTTAGCTAGCACAAACTTCCAGCGTTCCAGCCCTAGGAAAGATCCAACTTGGCGACAAAAATGGGTAGTCGAAGGATCGCTGAACGACTCAGCGATAGCAACCTTGATCGCCTAAAGTCAGAGAACCCTGAAGTCTAATGACCAACGCAAACCGGTGATGGATTGGAGCAAAGGGCGAATCGCCGACTGGGTCGGCGAGGCCCGACTTACTTCACCCAATGGCCCTTAAGGCCAAAAACTGGCAACTATTAATTGAAATTTAAAATGAAGAGTTGGGAGTTCGGAATACACAAGTCTTAGATTTTGAGTTTTCTCTGAGTTTTGAGTTTCTATTGTAGACTTTGAAGCTTTTGAGACTTAATTTTGAGGAATAGCAATTGAGTTTTTGAACTAATTCAATTTGGAGCATTGTAGAGACTTGGAAACTTTTACCCAGCTCATAGCTAATCTAGTTGGTAATTGTTTCTCTCTTTTTATGATGTGTAGCTAAAACCTCAAGTCTTGGGGTGTGATCATGTGATTATTGGTTTAATTAGCTTATGAGTATTGTTATTTACTGATTTAAATGCTTAATTGAAGTAGGTTTAATCGATAGTTGTGTATTAATCTATGAATTGTAGTTGCAAATGTAATTCTAACTTAGAGTTCTGGCTTGCTTGAGAAAGAGGTTTTGGAACCAAGGTGTTCAATTAATGATTGTAGTTATTGGGTTGATGTGGGTTCAGCTCAAGAAAGTGAATTCTAAACTCAATTCTACCTATCTAGATCGAGAGAGTAGATAAATTAAGGTTTTGGGTTGTTTATATTGTTAAGCTTGTCGAGGTTCGAGAGAACTCGCTTGAGTCGTAGTAGTTGTTCGAGAGAAAGTTATTGCATCTATAGTCTAGCCTACTCACTGAGTTTTAGTCAACGTTAGTAAATTTCAATTACCCATATAGTGAAATTAGCCTTTAATAGATCACATCTCGAGAATTCCTCTCTACATTGTTGATTCCCCTGTTTTCGTATTTGTTTTAATTGAGAATTGACCAACGAAATCCCCCAATTTGACATTTGTTGTCAACCCCTTCGACTTATCAAAATGTTTTTGATAATTTCTATTCCTATAACCAATTAGAACACATTTATAACTTCGTAACTGAATTCGAACTTGTACCACTCCCTGTGGTTTTGACCCCAACTCTTCGTTGGGTTTATACTAGATAACGATCGTCTACACCTAGAATTGGATGAGGTGTAATTGAGCGTTTATTAAAAAATGGTGCCGTTGCTGGGGAGTGGTGTTTAGAATTCTATTATTGAAGTTTAAACGTTGATCTTCTTATATTGTAGTTGAATCGACTTACTTTGTTTTGTGTTTGTGTTGGTCGTGTTTGAACAGAGGAAGAAATGAGCGTGAACGGGAGTAATGGTAGCCAAATTGGCCATCAAGATGATATTGGAAATCTGAATGTTGTTAATGACCCGATTCAATTGGGTGGTGTTGGTGCTATACATCTACCTCCTGTTGAGGGGAATGCAGTCTTCCATATCACTAGCACCATGCTACAACTCTTGCAAATGAAAGGATTATATGGAGGGCTGGCCCATGAGGATCCCCATGGGCATATTCAGAATTTTGTGGATGTATGTGGTCCGTTCTGGTTCAGGAACATCTCACAAGAATCAGTCCATCTCCGGTTGTTCCCATTCTCTTTGATGGGGGAAGCTACCAAGTGGTTAGCTGATCTACCGAGGAACTCCATCACTACTTAGGATGAACTTACCGCAGCGTTCTGTGTAAGGTTCTTTCCCCCGTCAAAGATTATGACATTAAGGGATAGTATTCAGGGTTTTAAACGCTTGGAAGGTGAACCAATCCACGAGCGTGGCTGAAATTTCAGAAGTTGGCACTTCAATGTCCAACTCACGAACTTCCAAACAACGTGTTGTTGCAATAATTCTATAAGAGTCTTGACTTGGTGAACAAAGGTGTTGCTGATCAACTTGTTCCAGGGGGTATAATGTAATAGCCTTATGAGGTATCAACTCAACTCCTCGATGGCCTGACCAAGATAAACAGAGCATGGTACACTCGTGAGGACCAAGTGTCTCCTCTCACCTTTAGGATGACGAAAGACCAGATCGAGAAGGATCAAGAGAGAGACCAAAATATGGCCAAAATGATGACCCAACTGGATATCTTGTTAATAAATGTGATGGGTAGTGAGTCAAAGAGTGTAAATTCTGTGGGTATTGGTAGATCAAACCCCAATGAAGCACACTATGAGGCACTGTATAATGAGGAAGTGAAATTCCTTGCCAATCAAGGAGGAGGTTTTCGTCGAAACTATCCAAGGTCGGGTGGAAATCTGGGTTGGAATAGAGATGATGGATGGAGAGATCGTGACAGAGAATGGCGTGACCGTAATGCTACTTGGAAGGAAAGAGATGGTGACAAGGAAAGATATGTCCCACTCCATGAGCGTCAAAATCCTAAAGAGCAAAAGGCTGACCCGGAGAATTTCCGTACGGAAGACATGCTTGCACGCATTCTCAATAAGGTAGAAGGGTCGGACAAAGTTTTGAAAGAAATGAAAGAGGACGTCTCCACACTCAATCAGACGGTCAGCTCACACTCCGTATCCATCAAGCAATTGGAAATGCAAATGGGTCAAATTTCATCTCATTTGAACCCAAGGCCAAAAGGGGTTCAACCAAGTGATACCTTGGCTAACCCAAAAAATGAACCTTGAAAGCGTATCCAAGTCATGCCACAACTCTAAATAAGGTGCTTCTTGGGAGGCAACCCAAGGTTTAATGCTTTTATTTCTGTTGTTTGAATAACAGGTGTTGATTGTGCAGGTTGAAAAGTTGAAATTTTGGGAAAATGGCAACTAGGCGAGCCAAAAGTCCAATCGGCGACTCACCGAACAGGTCAGCGAGCCCGACTTGGACCGCCGTTGGAACCACTTGGCTTGCCAGAGGTTCTGTAAAACTCGGCGGGCTAAAGTACCACTTGGCGCATCGCCGAGTGGGTCAGTGGACCCAACTTACTTCGCCGACTGGCGCGCGAACTGAAGAGTTTTAAAAGGCCAAACAGGTTTAAATTTAAAAATCCCTTCACTTTCTTACTTTTAAACTTCTGTACTCTCACAATCGATAGTAGATTTTTTGCATTATCATATTTTTACTCTTGTTTCGTTTAAAATCGTTGCTCGGGGGGATTTATGGGATTACTTTGCCTCCTAGCTTTTCAACTTTCGGCATTAAAGGTTGGTTTTTCGAACCCCGAACTAGAAATTTGGTTGAAATCAAATGCAAATGGTTGCTTTGTGGTTAATATCTATGTTTATTGGCGTTTTTCTTGTCGTATGATTGTTGGTTTGCCTGTTAATAAGTAAATTCATAATTAATTGGTCGTAAATAGTTAATTCTCGTGTCGTTAATTGATTAAATTGTTGGGTTGTGTTGAATATGTGATGGGTCTAGCAGGGTGAAGTATGATAAACCTCAAATTGTGCTGATTGTCAAATTTTGCCCGATGATAGAGCGGTTGACGTCATTCTTAAGGGTAAAAGACGTTAATTGGCCAATTTTGGCCAAATCAGGAGAAGTCTGAGTACCCCGAGGGAATGGGTCATATGGGTCTGGTGTTAATTGCATGTTTTTGGTGTTTAATTTTGTTTTCGTGGGCTGCGGGCTTCATTTTGAAGTTCGGGGTGAAAAACTAGCAGGTTGGACTACTCGGCGAGCTGGGTCGAGCTCGCCGAGTGGTTCGGTGGTTCGCCTAACGTCCCATAGATCTCCCTTTAATTCTTTAAATTTTATGTTTGTGTTATGTAACTTTCGGCAATACGCCTGTGCTTGCCAAGTTCACTCGGTGACTCGCTTAAAGTGCTTCTAGTTCGCCCTTCTGCATCCTTTTTTCTTGAAATTGTTCTGTAACTTTCGGCGAGCTACCTCTAGTTCGCCGAAAGGTATCAGCGATCTGCCGAATGGCCCTAGACTTCATCGAACAGCTTTGATTTTTTGCAATTTTTTATCTGCAACTTTCGGCGAGCCCGACCTGGCTCTCCAAAGTGGTTCGGCGAGTCTTCCTGCACTTTCCTTTTCTGAGATTTTTCTTAACTTTATCTAACGTTTCCCATATGGTTCGTGCAGGAATGGCTAGACCCAAAGTCGCTGGTAGAGACATGCCGCCCTGAAAGTGGGCATGTGGAGTTACAATCAATGAGGAAGCGGTTGCTTCCCAGGCTAAAGTTACAAAACTACCTCCAAAGGGAGGTAAAGGCAAGGGCATGGCGCTCGTGGTTGTGACACCAGCGAAGGGGAGCTCCGATAGTGAGGGGGTCTACGACACACACCTTACTACCTCCGACAGTGAGGGTAATTCTCAGGTTGACTCTCCGGCCTCTGTCTCTGAGCCGGAGGATGATTAGTTGCTTCAGGCTCGGAGAGCGGAGCTTCACTCCAAAGCTATGCATGATCCATTTAGGATCCCGGAGCCTCCGATGCCTACTCCTCCTCCCCACCTTCAGCTCCTCCTCCAGCACAGATAGTGGTACAGGCACCACTTGTTCAGGGTCCTCCTCTCCGGTCACTCAATCGACTAAAGGCCGAGGGTTTGAGGACCATTTTAGAGGAAAATAGATTGTCTACTGATGCTGTGGTGGACAAATATCCTGATGTGTGGAACATTCTCAAGTTCCATATGTTTGAGATCTTTACAAAACCACGGGGTCCCTACATTCCTACTTGGGTCCGGGAGTTCTATGAGGCGTACAGAGAGCTAGTCCCTAAATGGAAGAAGAAGGCCAGCATGTTCAAGCCAGTCGACTTCGTGGTTGTTAGAGGGAAGAAATTGAAGTGCCGATGTTCGGATATAAATGCGGTACTGGTTGTTCAATGGACATTGTGCACGATTACATTGACTTGATCAAGAAGAAGACTTTGGAGGATCTTAAAGGTTGTCTGGCACCCCTTCTCTCTGATGTCACCCGAGGTGGATTGAGGCAGGTGAACCCATAGAGAAGAAGGACCAGAATGTTGCTGCCAGATACTGGTTTGGGTTCATCAGTAGCACCATTGTGCCATCCCAGAACGAGTCTATCCTCCGACACCCGAAGGCTTTCTGTCTAGGGTCCATTATTAATCACCAGAAGCTAAACTTGGGGATTATGGTTGAGCAAGAGATGGTCATGAGGGCCAAGCAGATCCAGACCTCACTCCCATTTCTGGAGTTGATCACCGAGCTATGCAGACGGGCCCGTGTTCTGAGAGTTAAGAAGACAGATGTGGAGGTGACACCCACCTCTTCTACTAACATCCGGCTTATTGAGGCTGAGTACATGCGGGATGAGGTTGACAAGAGGAGGGCATCATCTATGGATACACCCCCGGAGGTCGACGTTGATATGTTGCCTACAGAGGCAATCATGCCTCCTTAGGCCGGTGGGCCCTCAGGTACTTCTGGCCTTTCTGTTTCTAAGACCCCTAATACATCTGTTGCACCCCCTCCCACTAGATATTCTGTTGTTGCTACTTCTTCCTCCTGACCCCTTATCACCCAGGCTATGTTTTACAAGATGGGCTATTTGACCTAATTTGCTGATGTGCGTGCCTCCCAGGTAGAGGCCGCTATGCCTGGGTTGATGGAGATGTGGGAGTATGGTGTTCATATTGAGGGCTACAAGTTGTCCTTGGATAGTCTTACTATGAGAGTTGAGGAGTGTGAGAAGGGCCAGGGAGCTACAGATGTTGTGACGGCCTTGAAGGCCGATATTGTTGGGCTGCATAGAGATGTGGATGAGCTGAAGTCCACTGACTTATCGATGCTGTTCGGTACTGTGGAGATTCCTGAGGTGCCGAGTGTTGATGTTCCGGCTAATTCTGAGGTTCCTCCGGCTAATTCTGAGGTTCCTCCGGCTACTACTAGAGATGAGATTAGAACCGATGTTGATGATGTTGTGTTCGAGGCTGAGATAGATGAAGAGCAGCTTGGTGATAGGGAGGAGAATGTGTACGAGGATTTGGCTGACTTAGAGGGTGCCATGTTTGGGACCGCTAGGCAGGCATCACTCCGGGACACTTCCATGGTGGCCCCAGTGGGGCCAAGGATGATGAGATACCGGGCACTGATGCCCCAACAGAGAGAGTGACTGATATGCAGACTTCACCCCAGGCCTAGCCTGGCTGATGACTCTTTTTACCTTATTTTATGTTACTTTGTTAACTGTTTCTGTTTTTATTTGCATTTGAGGACAACTGCTTATTTTTGTTGGCGGGGTGAGGTATTTCCATACCTACCTCTATTGGGCTGTTTTTTGTGAATAATGGTTTGGTTTTGTGAATATTGGAGCCTATTGGTGTTTAAATATATCTTGGTTGTTGATACATTGTGGTCCATTATTTTTAATATGAAAATGGTTTTGCACCGATTTTAAAAATTTTGCCACCTTTTTTGTGTGTGATTGTGGCTGTTTTTTTGCAAATTTGAGTGTCGTTTGTGGTCAATACCGATGAATTAAATAGTTCTCTTAATTGAACGAGAATAATGTGTGGCTACGATGAGGCAAACTAAGTTACATAGGCAATATGTGAACTTTTAGCATCTCGTTGTAACTAGCCGATTGTCGATTAAGTCTCTTGTGATGAACATTGCACGCTAGCTAGAAAGTGTGGAGGCTTGTTTGATAATTGTATCGAATGCCTTGTGTAGTGAGGTTGTCTTGAATATTGTGCTTGATGACACCTAGAATTTTCCTCGTTGGTCCGATTGATTGAGTGAAGCGAGCAATTGAAATGATCTTAGGCAAAAGTTTTGAAGAGTGAACCAAATTGACAACATACCTCTTTGTGGCCAACCTTGTGAGAAGTGTGAACCTTGCTTGGCACCTTTTGAGCCTATCATTTTCTTTGGAAGAAACTTGAACAACTTTGACCTCTTTATCCCATCACCCATAACCTTCATGAATTATTGGTTCTTTTAAATAGCCAACTTAGGCCAAAATCCCACGTTGGGGTGTGGTTAAAAAGAAGGGAAGTCAAGAAGTGTGAAAAAAATCCCCCTTGAAGGATTGTTTTGAAAAAAATGGAACCCCTTCTTGTAAAAAAAAAAAGAAAGAGAAGAAAAAGGTTGGAAACGAAAAATGAAAAATGAAAAAGAAGTGTTGTGAAAAAAAGTGTGTGAAAAGAGTAAAAGAAATGAGGTATCCGGTGATTCATGTTTAGTTGAATAATGGGGTGGATTATGAACATTTTTGAATGTGAAAGAGCAGGAGAAAAAGTGATTTTCAGGCCATACTTCATGAAGGTAGAAACCACTAAGCCTAAATGACCATACCTTTACACTCAGCCCCATTACAAGCCTTAAAAAGACCTTTGTGATATTGAGTAAGCTGAAACGAATGTTGGTTGGTAAATAAGGGCAAGCCTATGGGCGGAGTCATGCATGTGTTAATCTTTATGAGTGTGAGAGTTGTATGTCATTCCGGGACCTTAAATTGTTGAGAAATTTTGTGTGAATATGGAATCATCTTTGTTGTGAGGGCATTTGAGTACCTTTGTTGAGCTTGAACTTGCATTTGAAGCAAGCATTGTGAGCTTGAGTACACTTGATAATGGTGAGTCGTAATTTGAATCTTTGTGTGAATTTGTGTTGAGTTTTAAGCAGCACTGTTTGTAGACATCCTTGTTGAACTGATTGATCTTGAGTTTTACTTGAGGACAAGCAAAAGTTTAAGTTGGGGTGTAGATGAGTCCGAGATTTCGACTCATTTAGGGCTTTGTTTTCATAGTTTAAGTATCCTCAAATGCCTAATTTATGCTCTAAACTAATGTTAAAGTGTTGATTTGAAGCAATGGAGGCTAAGGAGCAAGGCAAGGATATTACCGGACAAAAAAGAGCAAAAAAAGCTGAAGAAGTTGAAGGAAGGCAATCCTGGTGATCGCCAAGACCACTCGGTGAACTGCCGAGTGACTCTTTAGCTCGCACAAATTTCCAGCATGCCAGCCCTGGGGAAGAACCGACTTGGCGATAGAAATGGGCAGTCGGCGGATCGCTGAACGACTCAGCGATAGCAACCTTGATCGCCTAAAGTCACAGTACCCTGAAGTCTAATGACCAACGCAAATCAGCAATGGATTGGAGCAAAGGGCGGACGCCAACTGGGTCGGCGAGGCCCGACTTACTTCGCCCAATGGCCCTTAAGGCCAAAAATTGGGCAACTATAAATCGAAATTTAAAATGAAGAGTTGGGAGTTCGGATTACACAAGTCTTAGATTTTGAGTTTTCTCTACGTTTTTGAGTTTCTACTGTTGAATTTGAAGCTTTTGAGACTTACTTTTGAGGAATTGCAATTGAGTTTTTTAACTAATTTAATTTGGAGCATTGTAGAGACTTGGAAACTTTTACCCAGCTCATGACTAATCTAGTTGGTAATTGTTTCTCTCTTTTTATGATGTGTAGCTAAAACTCCAATTCTTGGGGTGTGATCATGTGATTATTGGTTTAATTAGCTTATGTGTATTGTTATTTACTGATTTAAATGCTTAATTGAAGTGGGTTTAATCGATAGTTGTGTATTAATCTATGAATTGTAGTTGCAAATGCAATTCTGACTTAGAGTTCTGGGCTTGCTTGAGAAAGAGGTTTTGGAACCAAGGTTTTCGATTAATGATTGTAGTTATTGGGTTGATGTGGGTTCAGCTCGAGAGAGTGAATTCTAAACTCAATTCTACCTATCTAGCTCGAGAGAGTAGATAAATTAAGGTTTTGGGTTGTTTATATTGTTAAGCTTGTCGAGGTTCGAGAGAACTCACTTGAATCATAGTAGTTGTTCGAGAGAAAGCTATTGCAACTATAGTCTAGCCTACTCACCGAGTTTTAGCAAACGTTAGTAAATTCTAATTACCCATATAGCGAAATTAGCCTTTAATCGATCACATCCCAAGAATTCCTCTCTTCATTGTTGATTCCCCTGTTTTCGTATTTGTTTTAATTGCTAATTGACAAACCAAATCCCCCAATCTGACATTCGTTGCCAACCCCTTTGACTTATCTAAATGTTTTAGATAACTTCTATTCCACTAACCAATTAGAACACATTTATAACTTCGTAACTGAATTCGAACTTGTACCGCTCCCTATGGGTTCGACCCCAACTCTTCGTTAGGTTTTATACTAGATAATGATCGTCTACACCTAGAATTGGATGAGGTGTAATTGAGCGTTTATCAATAAGTCATATAGCCAGGCCAATGGTTCGCTTGGGAATCAGAAATGGTTCTTGAGTGCCAGTTACGTCCAGGGTGTAGGCCCGAGTCGTGACAAGATCTTTAATTTGATAGGTCATGGGCCACCTAATGCATTTTGTGCTGAAAGATATGATCGTTTGAAGTTGACCCAACATTCTAAGTGTGATAACTCTCCTTCACAGACGACTTCATGGTCTGTGTGAAGCTTCACGTACCATTTAGGCGTTTGTGGTCCTTAAGAGTAACCTGGGTTTACTGACTGGGCGACTTGTACGGACCCCTAGACGGGTCGTCCAAGTCACCACGGGCCGTCTGGGGCACTGTCCAGGTGACTCCTGCCTAGGGTAGTTTCTAGATAGTTTTCACGAGGCCTTTAACGGGCTGTGGACCCATACAGGGGTCATCTAGGGTGCCGTGAAGGGTCCATGGTCCATTTTGGGTTCGTGACTTGCCTGTTTGACCCTTTCTAGCCATTTTTCAAATACGAGGTGTTATAATATCTCCCCTTTGGAAACATTCGTCCTCAAATGAGATTCAAGACATCATAACGAGGGTAGGAACTAGAGCTAGCAGCCCAACATGAATGCACATATCCGAGTAGGAAACATCAACTCCACACTAAAACCTGTTCAAAATATCATTTCATGAGGTCTATATGCAACTCATACTCAAATGCATATATACATGAAGAAATCAATCAAGCTAACTTATTTTCTTTAAAATCAAGTTTTTCATGAACATGCATAAATGAGGAAATCATGGGAATATCTAAGACACATGCCACCAAAAGAGTAAACCATGAGGAGCTGGATACCTCAAGCTAGAGTAGAAACGGAGGGAAAGAGATGAGGATAACGGGATATCATAATGGCCTCAGCCTCCCAAGTAGCACCCTTGACTAACTGATTCCTTCAAAGAACCTTCACAGAAGCAATTTCTTTATTCCTCAACTTCCGAACTTGCCGGTCCAAGATCTCAACCGGAACTTCTTCATAAGAAAGGCTATCCAACACATTTCTTTAACAAGGATATATGGAAAACTGGATGCACCGATGCCAAGTCACTAGGCAATTCAACTTTACCAATAAGCCTCAAAATCTGATATGGGCCCACATAATGGGGACTAAGCTTCCCTTTCTTTCCAAATCTCATTACACCCTTCATGGGTGAAATTTTCAAATAGACTCAGTCGCTCACATCAAACTCAAGGTCTCTTATTCTAACATCGACATAGGACTTTTGCCGACTTTGAGCCATTTTCAACCTTTCTCTAATAAGTCGAACTTTCTCCATAGCCTCGTGTACCAAATCGGGACCTATCAACGCAACCTCACCCACTTCAAACCAACCTATAGGAGATCTACACCTCCTACCATATAGAGCCTCAAATAGAGCCATACCAATACTTGAGTGATAGCTATTATTATACGCAAATTCAATCAAAGGCAAGTGATCATCCCAATTACCCTTGAAGTCAATTACCCAAGCTCTCAACATATCTTCCAAAGTTTGGATAGTCCGCTCCGCTTGCCCATCAGTTTGAGGATGAAAGGCCGTACTAAGCTTAACAAGAGTACCAAGCCCTTTTTGGAAAGATTTCCAAAACTAAGAAGTGAATTGGGTACCACGATCGGAGACAATGGACAAGGGCACTCCATACAGCCTAACCATTTCTCTCAAGTACAACTTAGCATAGTCCTCCCGCAACATAAGAAACCTTGATGGGAATGAAATGAGCCAGTTTCGTCATACAATCTACTACAACCCAAATTGAGTCATGTTGTCGCCGCGTGTGGGGTAAACCAATAATGAAGTCCATATTCAAATCTTCCCACTTCCAAGTAGGAATACTGATATCTTGGGACAAACCTCCCGGCTTTTGATGCTCAACTTTCACTTGTTGATAGTTAGGATACTTAGTCACAAATTTTGCAATATCTTTCTTCATCCCATTCCACCAATAGACCTCATGCAAGTCACGGTACATCTTAGTGGCTCCCAAGTGAACGGAATATCGAGAACTATGGACTTCTGATAAGATCTGCTCTCTCAAGTCATCTACATTGGGAACATACAAACCACCTTGATAATTAAGCACAACATCTCCCCCTTGGGAGAAAGCCTCAACGGACTTTTTAAGCACCGTGTCTTTCAATTCTACTAAAGTCGGATCAAGACCTTGCTTGACTTTCACATCTACCACAAAAGACGATTCTGAACCATTGTGAACTATAACACCACCTTTGCTGGAGTCAACCAATCGAATACCCAATCGAGCCAATCTATCAACATCTCGAACCAACTCCTTATTATGTTCCTCAACATGAGCAACACTACCCATTGATAACTGACTAAGAGCATCCGCCACCACATTTGCTTTGTCGGGTTGATAGAGAACACTAGTATCATAATCCTTTAGTAACTCAAGCAACCTTATTTGGCGAAGATTTGGATCCTTCTGTTTAAACACATATTGCAAACTTTTGTGGTCGGTAAAGACATCAACATGAACACCATATAATTAATGCCTTCAAATCTTTAAGGCAAAAACAATCGCTGCCAACTCTAAATCATGGGTAGGATAGTTCTTTTCGTGCACCTTAAGTTGCCTTGAGGCATAGGCAATAACTTTCCCATTTTGCATAAGGACACATCCTAACCCAATTGTTGAGGTATCACAATAAACAACAAACCTATCGGTTCCTTCCAGTAAAGTCAACACCGGAGCGGAAGTAAGTCTATCTTTCAATTCTTGGAAACTCTTCTCTCATGCTTCCAACCATATGAACTTAACCTTCTTTTGGGTCAATGCCGTCAATGGAGAGGCAATCGAAGAAAACCCTTCAAAAAACCTTCTATAGTAACCAACCAAACCAACAAACTTCTAATATCCGAAGGGGATAAAGGTCTAGGCCAACTCTTAACCACATCCGTCTTCTTAGGATCTACCTCAATACCCTTACCGAAAACAATGTGACCAAGAAAAGCCACAGACCTTAGCCAAAACTCACATTTACTAAACTTTGCAAAGAGTTTGGTCCTTGAGGACTTGCAACACAATCCTCAAATGATCGGTATGCTCGTCTTCACTCCTTGAATAGATCAATATATCATCAATGAACACAATCACAAACATGTTGAGGTATTGTCTAAACACCCTATTCATCAAATCCATAAATGTGACCAGAGGATTGGTCAAGCCAAAGGACATCACCAAAAACTCATAATGACCATACAGAGTTTGAAAATTCGTTAAAGGAATATCATCCTCTTTCACCCTCAATTGGTGATAACCCGACCAGAGGTCAATCTTAGAGAAGTAACATGCTCCTTGTAGTTGATCAAACAAATTATCTATCCTTGGGAAATGATACTTATTCTTAATGGTAACCTTGTTCAATTGCCGGTAATCGATGCACATACGAAGCAAACCATCTTTCTTTCGAACAAACAACCCTTATCCAACAAATCTTTCAATTGCTTCTTTAATTCCTTAAGTTCTGCTGAAGCCATTCAGTAAGGAGGAATAAAGATAGGTTGCGTATCTGGGAGAAGGTCAATACCGAAGTTTATTTCTCTTTCGGGAGGAATATCGGGTAGATCATCAGAAAATACTTTTGGAAACTCATTTACAACGGGACCGACTCAAGAGTAGGGGTTTCGAAATCCATATCCATATCCCTAACCCGAACAAGATGATATATGCAACCCTTAGAAATCATCTTTCTAGCTTTAAGACAAGAAACAAACCGACCTTTCAACATATAATTTCCTCCTTCCCACTCTAGGATAGGCTCATTTGAAAACTGAAACTTGAGCACTTGAGTTCTACAATCAATAGAAGCATAACTAGAATGCAACCAATCCATACCAAAAATAACATCAAAATCTAGCATATCAAGCTCTACAAAATCAACATGAGTAACTCTATGGGATAAGGAGACGGAAAAATTTCTATACACTCTTAGCCACAATAGATTCATCGATAGGAGTAGAGACAGAAAAAGGGTCTAACAACACATCCGGAAGTTTGTTACCAAATTGAAGAATCTCGAAAAACCACTTTGGAATCACTTCTACCGAGCTCCCAATGTTAAAAAAATGGTGAAATGGGGAAGAAACCCCGACTTTTGGAAAAGATTCAGCCTAGATTAAAACTGCTCATCACAATCGCGACCCGAAGATCATGCGATTGCGATGAGTAACACAGTCAACTCATTAATTGACCATCGCGATCGCGACACAGGGCCACACGACTGCGATGATCAAAACATAATTGCTACGCGATCGCAACGCCCCCACGCGATCGGAAAACACAAGAAAAATCACATACGCGATCGCCACAGATCCCACATGATCGTGATGCATAATGGAAAGACCTTTATCCCATCGCGAGAGAGAGTCTCGCGATCGCAAAGAACAAAAGTGATGGCACTAGACATCAACACACAACAACACACGATGACACCAAATTTCACCGAATGTACTCTCGGGATTCAATCAGAACCCCGAGCACATAAATCATGTATGCTACCCCACTAAATTCGACGTTCCGAACTCAATAAAATCATCGAAACATGGATTCGAGGTCTCCTTGACCCGAAATCCATTAAAGTCGTAATAAATTAACTTTCACCCAAAAATACAAAACTACTCTCAGAATCTCTAAGAATTCAACCAAGACCTCAACTTATCTAGGCCTAAAATTATCTCCCGGTTCTAATGAAATTGTCGGAAATCCGATCCGAGCGTCCGAACTCTAAATGTTGACCAAAGTCAACTCTTAGCCTAAATACACTTAAACTATCAACTCAAGGATCCAAATCTACATAACAACTCCGAAATAGAAAACGACGACACTCCTAGACCAATTTCCACATTCAAAGGTGATAAAACTAACGAAATTCTTTCCGAGACTCGAAACTACGGTTGTTACCAAAAGTCACTTTTAACAACTTTCAGTCTCCAAACTCCAAAAATATCAAAAATCCCAACTTTTCAATCAAATTTCAAAACCAACTTTGAAAACTGATCCAACAAGACTTGGGCAAACTATTAGAACGGGTAAAACAATAATTTTCCAATTTTTTTCAAAAATGGCCTTTAAGATCGTTACACAACCCCCTCCTTCAGAAAAAAACAGAGTTTTTCCTTACTCAACCCACCCCCAACCAACACCCTTAACCTAACCACCTACACTCCAAAAAAAATATTAATGTCGCTTTTCTTTCTTTTATAAATGGACATTTTAAACCTATTTTACCCATTTAACTACCCACTTTTAAATGAGTAATATAAGTTTTATTCATTTTTTACCCATTTTAAATGGGTTGGATCCCTGACCCATTTTAAATGAGTTGACCCATTTTAAAAGAGTATATGTGAATAGATACCCATAAATTACCCCTTATGCCACCCCAAATTAATAAATAATAAAATATAATATAAAAGACACCCAAAAACTTGGTTGAAAGAAAAGGAAAAACAAAAACAAACAAGAGGCGAACGATAAGAGTAAACACCAGAATAGGCATCTCTTTGTTAATGGCCAATCTGTTGTTTCACCGATCTCCATTCTTCAGTGCTCTCTATTTTTGTTCATTCTTTACTAAGGTAATCGCTCTCATTTTCTATATGTTTATCTTTTTGTTACTTAAAATATTGTTATGTATCTTGATATTAATCATTTAATATTTGTTACTTCTTATTGAATTCGGTATTTGGGGAAGGTGGTGTCTGGATTTTTGATCGGAGAATGGGTTCGTTTTTTGAATTTGTGAACTAATCCTTTTGTAAATTGATGGCGGTTGGGAGTTATAATATTTAAATCTGAAATTAGATCTCTCTGGGTACTTGAAATGATTCTTTTGTATTCCATTTGGTCAGTGGAGAGATTTTGGGGCTTACTGAAAGTTTTAATATGCATTTTGGAGATCTTTGCATTGTAGTATTCAAATGAAAGAAGAAACTGTGTTAAGTTTCTTGATTTAATAAATTATTTTCTTTACTGTAAGGGTTAAAGTTGTGAATTAAGTTATGCTGGTTGATTTATCAGAGAAGTTAGAACTTGTAAAGCTTGGTTAGAGAGTGAAAACACACACGTGATGTCTTTTGACGGAGCTGAAAGGCCATGGAAATGTGGGAAAGGGGGTACTGTGAATTTACAGAAAGTGACTTCCATTGTTCGGGACATTGGGGAACCTTGTCTTCATCAGTCATCAATAAAGGTAATGGCTTTTAAGATATGTTATTCTCAATTATGGTGTTTTGAAAAATGTCATAGTTTGTATCTCTGAACTCTAGTGCTAGCCTGATCAGTTCTCAATTAGTTTTGCAAGGAAATTATGTGATCCTTTTGTGTATTGCCTATTGAGTGTTTCTTAGAAGTCTCGCACTGAACTGGTTTCTTTCACTATTCTACCTTTACTCTATTTTTTACTTTACTTTGTCAATTCGTAAAAAAATTGGATTCTAGAAAATTTGAATGTGTATGGTTGCATATCTTGATTCTTCTACCGTGAAAAATAATTTAATCTTCAGCTAAAAACATAATGGGATGAAGAAGATGTTAAGGGGCCGTTCGGTAGGACTTATTGCCACTTATTATACACAGTATATAGCTAGACATTCCCCATTCCCTGTCCGATTCCCCACTTTGTAAGCCCCTCCCCATTTCCCATTCCCCATTCCCCTCCCCCCTTAAAAAGTAAAAAGAAAAAGAAAAAATAAACATAACAATCCCCACATTATTGACAGTCTGTTTGAATTAACTGAATTTAAGTAGCTTTTAAGCACTAGAAAAGCACTTTTAAAGTGCTGGAGCTGGTTTTCTGATAAGCAGTTACATGTCTTAAATAACAGTGCTGAAACTGAATATAAGTTGTTGTGCTTGGTAAAAAAGTGCTTATCAACACTTCTTCTGCTAAAATGTCACACTGAAAATCACCTAAGCCATGCTGGCACCTACTCTCAATCCGGTAGGCATACCAATTTCAGTTTTAACCAATTCCCTTTATTAAAAGGCAAAATGTAAACAATTGAAAATGATATGTAAACAATTGAAAATGATTGCAAGTCACATATATGTCTCATATAACATAAGCACGAAACTAATACAGACAACCCCAAAATTTAGCAATATTAGTCGAAAGCTCTACAACATTGGAAATACATAAGACTCCATTATCAAGTACACTGTCTGAATTGGAAAGATATAAAAAGTGAAGACAGGAAGGTGGTCTAGTGTTGCGGATCAGCCAAGAAGCTCACGCCGACTCTCTGAGTGCAAGCTCTCTAGACATGATCCCTAACTCTACTAGTACCAATATTAGGAAACACACAAAAAGTGCAGCAAGTGTTGTGTGAGTACATAATATGTGTACTCAACAAGTATCATTGACCGACACCAACAAAGTAATGGTGATGACTGGCCTTAAAAATACCTGCTTTAGCCTGTGTAGTTCATATAATCTCAACCGATAAGGAAATAACTGCTAAAAGGGAAATTCATCCGAACAACATTATAAAATGCACATAACAATGTATAAATGATATGCACAAACAAGAGTCATGATGAAATGCATGTGATGTTGACTCTACCAATCTCAAATTGTGCCCCCAACACTTTGTGCATGCACTGCCTCAGTGGGGTGTCTAGGAGCAGTGATCCACAGGGGACAATTGTGTTGTCCATGCGCCTGCAGGGAACAAGATCATATCGTGTCAATAATCATATCAGTCCACCTAAAATAAAATCCCATTGGGCCATAATGACATCACTTCGCCCTGGACAAGATCCCATCGGGCCATAATCATAACACTCTGCCGGACACATTATTTCATTTGTCCCAAAGTATCCTGAATGCATGTCATGGAAAAACATGAATCACATATGCAATCACATGACATGTAAACAGTGCATAAAAGTGAATCTATGCAATATGGGTTTTATTTAATACATGAAATATCTGGAAGGGAACGCCTAGCATGTGAATTGCTGCAAGTATAAGAAAGAAGTAAAAATAACCTACAATGGAAGCTTATTTCCTTTGGTGAATATGGAGGAGCATCCAAGATGTTGAACCTAACAAAAGAAGGAATCCATGAAAAGAGAAGAAAATATTCTGGAATTAATTATGTCGAGTATTTCGACACTAGGAGATAAGTAATCCACCATCTTTGGGAAGTTATTAACTCTTTGAGAAAGGATTCGGTCAAAAGAGGGTGTAAATACTCAGAAGCCTAATGATCTGGTACAGTACAACATAGTCTAGTTGTCCTAATTGAATATAAAGGGTGAAAATAGATGTGCTCTCTGCGATGTCCACATCCAAGGAATTCCACTTCATTCATATTAGTGGTATCACTTACACCACATTACCAAGCATCATTTCACTAAGCTGACTATTTTCCATCTTGTATCCATTTAGATTACTTCCCCTTAGTTCTTGTTGATTCTAATGACATTTCAGATTACTAACTCCTCAAATTTTCATATTTTGAGAGGAACAAAGACGAGTGTGGTGGTATAACAATTAACAGTCCTAATAGGAATTAATAAGGATTTTCTTTTAATTACTATGAAGTGTTTTTACATATTTATACCTTAATATTAAAAATGATAATATTATTTTTAAAGGATAAAAACGTTGTTCAACTTTAGCTTTTTTAGTCTATCAACATTTTCTACTCAAGAGTTTTTCCACTTTTATAATAACTAGTTTCTCTGCACGTTTATCTTATTTCATAACTTGTATATAGTTTGTGATGCAAAATGTTGAATTTTAACCACACATATTTCAAGAAGTCTTGTTTGAGTTGTAAAGGCATTTCGACATACGCTATTTGCAAATCAACCTTTGTTGTATAATTTTATCGACTATTTCAAGTTTCAACTTTTGCAATAAATAGATAAGTTATATCTACAAAATTATTTTTAGAGCTTCTCGAATGAAGTAATATTTTACTTATAAAAATCCAACTTGTATCCATGTGAAATTATATCAAACACAATTTCAACTTTTACTTCAAATACTGTTTCTTCAAATTTCAACAAAATTGCCCAAAATAAGCAATTTAAAATAGATAAGTAATCAAAATTTATAATTAATTTATTTTGCTTCAATTGAGCCGAGAGTTTTTTTTTTGAGAAAGTAACTTTGTATTCACAAAAAATCATCATCAAAAGAATGATGAGGTGGGGCACTTACAACCCACAATGGGTGGGACACATCCTTCACAAAAACTAAAAAGCTTTACAATTTGCCTATGAAATCAACTAGAGTTACTACCTCCCCCACCATATTCTATTTACTCCAAAAAAATAAAAGGCTTAAGCATTTCATTTTGATCTTCTGTGCGTTGCAGCTTTTGCCTTCAAAACATCTGGTATTTCTTTCCTTCCATAATGTCCACCATATACAAATTGGAATGTTCATCCACCAATCTTCGCTCTGCCCTCTTCTTCCAATTCCTTTCCAACTGTTGAGTAGCTCCAGGGTGGTTTTAGGCATTACCCAACTTACTCCCAGAATACGTAAGAACATGTTCCACATATTTGCAGCTGTTTTGCAGTGTAGAAACAAATGACTATTTACCTCTATTTCCTAATCACACATAAAACACCTTGAGCAAATCTGTAAACCTCTTCTTTGTAACATCTCATGAGTTAGACATGCTCTTCTGATCACAAGCCAAGCGAAACATGAAACTTTCAGTGGGCTTTTGACTTTCCAAATTGACTTCCAGGGCCATATATCTATCAAAGATTGCCTGTTGTTCATCTTCCAGTAGCAAGATTTTACGGTAAAAAAACCTCTACTATGTAGACTCCAAACTGGTTTGTCTGGCCCCATAGAGATACCTGAAAAAGAGTTTTAAACACTTGAGCCGAGAGTTTTTCGGAAACAACCTCGCTACCTCCAAAAGGTAGTGGTAAGGCCTGTATATACTCTACCCTCCCCAAATACCACTCTGTGGAATTTCACCAAGTATGTTGTTGTTATAATAGTAGAATATTTTTTTTTTGCTTAAATATGTATATTATTCAAATGTTAACATTAATGTGTGAATTTTCAAACTAGTACGATTACTATTATTATTGAAAGAAAAGGCTAGATGCGAAAAAGAAGGAAACTAGTTCAATGATGACCAGCGGTATAAGCTCCAAATTCTTCTTCATTTTGCATTTGTTTTCTTTTTCTTTTTTTCTCAATCATTCTTTCTTTTCTTTGTATTATGAATTTTCACAATTATGAGTTAAATATTACTCCATCCTGTCAATTACCAACTTTGGAGAAGAAATAATAAATAACTTTTGTTTTATGGTATGTAATTTTCGTTATCCTACAATAACAAAAAATGGAACTCATAAGATTATGTGTTAAGATTGTCAAGAAATGAATTTTTCAAAATTTTTGTGCCTAAGAAAGACTAAATTATGAAAGACTTAGGGCCTGTTTGGTCATGTGAGATGAAAAATCATGATATGATATGAAATCATATGAGATGAAGTTGAAGTTTTGTTTGGACATGCAATCTGAATTTTAAGTTGTATGCTTTGCTCATAAACATAAAACCCCCATAAGTTGTGAAAACTATCAAAATTACCTCAATTCTTTATATTATCTCTATCAGTTAAGCAAAAATTCATAACAAAAGTATAATACACTATCACAAAGTTATTCTAAAAAAAATACATCTGATCGAATTTTAGTTCAATAAAAATGTAAAATTGAACCTGAGTTATAGTATACTACTCTTTAATAAATTGGTCATCAAAATACTACTCTTTTATAAATTTGAACATGGTCAATTCTATATCATCATGCCCATATTCCGAAAATATTTCATCACTCCTTTGGTATTCTCACAAAAAAATAAATAGATATAAAATGTTCTTTTCTACAAAATATAAACTTGTGGGTCAGTTTTTGTATTTGAAAAATATGAAATCATGAGATGAAGTTCCCAAATCATGCTTTTTGGAGAATTTGGGATTTCATCTCATGATTTCAAATCACGAGATGAAATTGCATGTCCAAACGCATACTTATATACTGTCAATTTAAAATTATAACTACCGCACTCACCTTACAAATAAAAAATTGTTAGGACTCTTCAAGAGACTTGTTAAGCTTGGGTTGAGTCTTCCACGAAGGGAGGTGACGTGAATAAGGTAGGAGACAGGTCGCGTGAGGCTATTACCTCATTTGACGAACAGGGTCATTGGAAAGCTGACACTGATCAACCTGTTTTCGATGGTTTTTCCACTAACGAGGTTTGGAATCACCCCAAAACAATTTGGTGACTGTGATTTCAGTGGATAAGGGGAAATGGGCTGCTGGAGATCCAGTTTTAGCTGCTGGCTAGTGCGTTACTCCGGTGGGGTCAGTTGAAGGCTCTTGTTTTGAAATTGATAGGCCTGGAACACCCTTGCCCAATTTTTATTTGTCAGCGAGTCCTCCAAGGCCCATGGGAATTTGGAGAGGAACTTTTTTATCTCTCATCAGTTGGATAAGGATGTTATTGGGGGGGGGGAGGCTGTACAACTGGTGCCACAAGAAATAGGGTTTCTCACAACAATGTGTTGTGCAGGGGAATTCCTTAGGGGAATTTTGCTCTTTCTCTTGTAATTCAATTGTGGGTGGTGTGGGGAATACTTGTGGGGTAACTAAGAAATTTGGGTGTGTGTGTTTGGGGGTGAGGATATTTCTAGTTGGGCGGTAGAGAAGTACATTAATTTTGTGAAGTTTTTAGGGGTGTCTTTTGATGGTATGGAGGGGAAAGTTATTGATCTCTTGAATTCTATTGACCAAGAGGCTATAGGTGTTGTGCAGTTGAAAGAATTAGAATTGATGGATGAGAACAATTCTAATTTGGGGTTTTATAAAGGAGGGTGCAAGCTTTTGGTGTATGAGAGGAGAAATAGGGAGCCACATCGAGGGAACGACGGGGTAGGGGGGTTGGAAAATATTATTTGTTGATGGATTGTAAAATTATCAGTTGAAATTGTGAAGGGAATGAATGATCCCATTAAAAGGGCTATTTTAGAAGTAGGGTTTAGAGAATTGGGGCCGAACTTGCTATGTATTTAAGAGAAAAAATGGAGACTTTGACGGATGGTATTGTAAGAAGTGTGGGGGGGGGGGGTAAATGGGTGAAGTATGATTACAATCAGGCTCGTGGCAACGTAGGTGGTATCCTAATTCTTTAGGTTGATAGGAAGATGGCATGTGTGGAGGTTTCGGAAACAAAGTTTATGATTGGTGTGAAGTTTGGAAATGTTTGTAATGGGATTAGAAGGGGTTTTGGGGGAGTGTATGGACCTTGGGGGGAGGGGCTCAGAGGAGGTGTTCTGGGAGGAGGTTGGGGCAAGTTTGGGGAGATGGGACATTCCTTGTGGGTAGGGGGATTTTAATATCATAAGATTCCTAGAGGAAAGGGTACGGTGTAGGGTGATATCTAGGGCCATAAAAGTTCGTGGAGTTTATTGATAACCGTTATCTTATTGATTTACCGTTAACATGAGCCTGTTTAACATCATCCAGAGGACTCTTCCAAATCTACAATGTCAAATTCTTTATGCTTACTTCTTGGAGTTGGCACCTGGTGCTTGTAAGTCCCTTTATCAAGATTGGTCTCAGACTATTCACTTATCCAATACCTATTCTATTGGATTGTTAGTAGAGGTAGAAGGTCGAGATCTCCATTCAGATATGAGAATGTGGTTGAAAGTGACAAATTTTGGGGAAAAGGTGAATGGGTGATGGAGTAGCTACGTTGTGGAAGGGAGACCTTATCGGCTTGCTATAAAGATGAAGATGCTTAAATTAGATTTAAGGGTGTGGAACAAAGAACTATTTGGGAGGGTAGAGATTAAAATGAGTGTGATGATGAATGAGGTAAGGGAGTTAGAAAGGGGAGAAGTTTGGAGGGAGTTCGAGGAGGGGAAGAAAGGGAAAGAAAGAGTTTGGATAAGGAGTTAGCCTCTTTGGCAATGTCTCAAGAAATTAGTTAGAGACAAAAATCGAGGGCGTTGTGGTTAGATGAGGGGGATGCTAATACAAAAATTTGTCATAAGGTGGCAATCGTAAGTAAGGGGAGGAACTTCATGGAGTCAGTTGAGGTAGATGCTGAGGTTCATGCGGGTGCAGGGGGAGTAGAAGGGGCAATTGTTCAATTCTATGAACTTTCGTTCAAAGAAGAATTAGAATGTAAACAAACTTGGGGGGTAGGAACAAAGTTTAATCACATCGGAGAGGATAATAGTAGAGGTAGCTTGAGAGGGCTATTGAAGAGGAGGTAAGTGAGGCGGTGGAGTGTTGTGTGGGTGACAAGGCCCCAGGACCTGACAGTTTTGCTTTGGCGTTCTTTCAACATTCCTGAAGTATAGTTAAGAGGGATGTTATACAGACCATTGATGAGTTCCAGGAAAGAGGGGAGTTCGAGAGGAGCTGAAATGCTTCTTTCATTGTTACTATCCCTGAACGAAAGGGTGTTATGAGCATCGGGTATTATAGACCTATTAGTCTAGTGGGAGGCATCTACAAGATCATATCTAAGGTTCTTTCTAATAGACTTGTGAAGGTTTTTAATGAGACAATTTCTACTTCACAAAATGCTTTTGGGGAAGGTAAGCTGATTTTAGATGCAACTTTGGTGGCTAATGAAGTGATAGATTCAAGAAGGACGCAGGGTTTACCTGGAGTGTTGTGCAAGCTAGATTTGAAAAGGCTTATGATCATGTAAACCGGAAGTTCCTTGGCTTTATTATGCTTAAGATGGGTTTTGGGGAGAAATGCAGAAACTGGGTAAGCTTTTGTATCTCATCAGTGTGCTATGCAGTGTTAGTGAATGGTAACCCATGTGGCTTTTTTGGCAGTTCGAGGGAGTTGAGGAAGGGGATCATTTATCACCCATGCGTTTCATCGTGGTTCTGGAAGCTTTGAGCAGGATGATGAATAGAGCTGTTGTGGGGGGATCCAATGCTATAGTTGGAGGTGGTGGGTCTGTATTGGTTTCTCACACTTATGTTTGCAGATGATACCTTGGTTTCTTGTGATGCAGACGAGGGTCAGCTTGATAGTCTAGGCCAAATGTTAACTTGGTTTCAGGTGGTGTCGGGCTTCAAAACCAACCTAAGGAAGTGTGAAGTTATTTCTATTGGGGTGGTGAACAACATTGATTTGCTTACTCAGGTGTTGCAATGATGTGTAGGGGTCCTCCCTTCTACATATTTGGTTTTAGCTTTGGGAGCCTCAAATAGAGATATTAATGTATGGAGCCCGTTCTTCAGAGGGTTTTAAAAAGACTTGCAGGTTGGCAGAAGAGATACTTGTCCAAAGGCAGGAATGAAGTACTTATAAAGAGCACTTTGCTGAGCATCCCCACTTAGTTTTATGTGGTTTTTTGAAGCTCCTATCAGTGTTACACGAAAATTGGAAAAGCTCCAGAGGAACTTCCTTTGGGATTTAGTGGAAGGGGCAAAGAAGTATCATTTGGTTCGATGTGAGACCGTGATGACTCCTAAATGTTGTGGGGTTGGGGGTGGGAGTGGGAGTCAAAGAGTTGAGGGTCTTTAACAAAGCTTTGTTCGGGACATGGTTGTGGAGATTTAGGGTGGCGCTCAATTCTTATGAAGAAGGGTGATAGTTGATAAGTATGGGGTAATGAAAGGGGGTCGGAAAACTAATGTTACCACTTTGGTGTTTGGTTGTGAACTTTGGAGGAGCATCATGAATGGAAGAGCAGATTCCTATGATAATCTCTTTTAGGGTAGTAGGGAAGGGAGTAGAGTTAGTTTTTGGGAAAACGAATGGAGTGGAGACATGTTGCTAAAAGATGAGTTTCTGAGTATTTATAGGGTGTTGTGTCAAAGGGAGGCAGTAGTCCACCATATGAGGGGGACTCAAGGGGAAGAAATGTTTTGGGTTTGGATGCTTAGGAAGGATTTTCAAGATTTTGGAAATGGATGAGTTTCAAAGGTTACTAGTTCTGCTCCATCTTCATTGTGCGCAGGTGAGTAGATCCCATACATTGAGATGGAAGTTGGGGAACAATTGCGTATTTTTAGTCAAGTCTTTTTTTATGAGAAGCTTTTGGCAAGGGAGTAGGAGGTGTTGCCTATAAAGTCGGTTTGGATTCCTAAGGTTCCGAGGAAAGTGTAGTTTTTCACGTGGTTAGCTGCTGCTAGAGGGGTGATCTTGACGGTGGAAAGCTTAGGAAAAGAAAGGTTGTGTATCAACTGGTGTTATTTATGCAAGGACGTTGAGGATGTGAATCATCTTCTACTACATTGTAGTTTGGCTACACAACTGTGGTGGGATATGTTCTGCTGGTTTGATATGTCTTGAATGATGCCCAGATCTGTAAAGGAACTTTTGTTTTGCTGCATAGCTATAAGAAACGGGAGGAAGTGCATGGCATGGAGTGTGGTTCCTCTGGCTTTGATGTGGATTGTTTGGAGAGAGAGAGAGAGAGAGAGAGAGAGAGAACTAGGGAGGGCCTTTGAAGGAGTAGAACCTACCATGTCGTTTTGTAGGTTCTTTATGTTTTGGTATACTTCTTGTATATGGCCAATTTTGGCATGTTGATTAATATAGTTTGCTGACTTGATAAAAAATAAATACTCTAGGAAAAGGATAGAGGGTGCTATGACAAAATTTCATCTTGCTCATTATTAAGTTAAGCAAATAAGGTCTATCATCATGTGCACAACCTTTTAATCTCAGGAACTTTACTCTCATCATAATATTGAATCAGAAGTTTTAGCTTTTTTTGTGGAGGGTGTTTGAAACGCAAGAGACATACCCCTCTTATTCATATGATATCACACCTCTGCTTGGAGCCCATCATATTATGCTCTTGATTTGTTTATCAACTGGCAGAGATTTATCATCCAGACACTAAAAGGATTTAGTTGGAGAAGCCATCAACCTTCAAGTGCTAATATAGAAGTTGTAAATACCCATAAATTTTTTATCAGCAGGAGAATTTCCTGAATTAGGCAGTTCGGCCACTTGCAACACTAATTTGTTTGCTTGCTATCAAAAAAGAAAAAAAGAAGTAATTGGCCATCATTAAAGGGCCCTTTGAATATATCTGAATAAAGCTAGTCTCTAGTGGTTCACCCATTTAATGTAATGAAGTAGCATTTAGAAGAATTCGTGAGACACTTTTGCGTGAGTCTTTTACTTGAATTGGAGAATTCATGTTTATTTCTTGCTTGCTAATGATATTGTGAATGCTAATATTAGTTGTTCAGAAAATATTACTCTCTCTATCCCAATTTATATAAGACACTTTCCTTTTCAATCAATCTAAAAAAGAATGACACATTTCTTTTTTCATAAATATTTAATGACACTATCGACATTTTACCCATGTTGGGTCCCACTTATTTGGCAAAAAATCCACAAAAGTGTACTTTTCTGTTTAAAAATTCATTTATTTTTGAGGGGTAGTTTTGAAATATTGCAAAGTCTTCCCATATTTCTTGAACTCTATGTCCAGTCAAACTACATCACATAAATTGGAAGGGAGGGAGTATGATTTCTTTAGAGGAAGTATAATGGAATACAGTATTTATTCATAGGTCTGCTACTTTCTTCGTTTTTTTTGATTAATAACAACATAGGAATTTTCGCTTTGTAAACTCAACTTCAACACTGTTGACTTATTCTTTGTGCTTTTTATGGTAAACTCAACATTCATGCTGGGAACATTTTCCTTGTGTTTTTGATGATATAGATGAGCAAAATGCTTAAGCCTGACAGGTGGCAGACAATCTTTGAAAAGGATGGGAAGGTACATGGTTTTAGGAAAGTGCTGAAATTGATCATATTAGGGGTAAGGCTTCTATTGTTGTAAGTTACTATTTTTGTTAAAGCCCATTGTGCTTAATTTTGCTTGTGGGAGAGGTGGATTAGTCGAGGCTCTTGTATTGGGAACATATAACACCATTATCCAAAAATGAGAAGACAACGAAGACAAATGCAATCGAGAAAAAGAGGTTTAGGCCGAAAGAAATAGCTAGAATAAAGAGAGATTTTAATATCAAATCAATTTCGTTAAGTTTCATAATTATTGAAGAAGAAGAATATACCAAGTTTAATCCCACAAGGTAGTGTGTAAGGCTACTTACCTCGGAAGGTAGACAAACTGTTTCCAATACTCTCGACTCAAGGAAAAACACTTCAAAAAAAGAAAATAACGGGCGTGAAGAAACCATGGCAAAATACTAAAGAAAGCATGACTAAATATTCTTAAAAGTAAGAATAACTTCAACAAAAATAAGACAATAACAGGGGTGCAAAAAAACAATAAATAGTAACAAAAAATGAATAACAAGAAACTACAATAATACTACGAGATAAGTGTCAAAAACACATCTAAATTATCTCATTTTACTGAGTTTCATACCTTAACTATTGAGAGGGTGAGTTTCATACCTATACTATCATTTATTAGTTGGAGAAACACACATCTCTCTTCTATTATACTCTCTTGATGGTGTGTGTAATACACTCCCTTTTATTTTAAAATAATTGACACATGACACTCCACATGGACAATACATTCCATTTTGAAAAAAATTAAATAAATTATTAGTATTAGTTAAAAATTAAAGATTAAAGTCCTAATCTAAAAACAAAAGCAAATTAATTGTTTTCAAGAATAAAATTTTAAATATTTTTCTTACCCCACTCAACCACCTCCTCCCACCATACCCTACCACCTAACCCTGTGCTCCCACCTTTTCTTTTTTTTCAGTTTCCTCATTTTGTTTTAGATATATACATATATTTTTAGGAAAAATATTTTCTATTTGCCGCAACATTTTTCTAAAAATAAAATTTTCATTTCTGTTATATTCAATATGCAAGTAAAAAAAATACTTTATTAAAAACATATGTATATATCTAACACAAAACGAGAAAATGTAAAATAAAATAAAATTGAGAGCTAAGGGGTAGAATTATTTTTTTCTTAAAAATTTTTGGAAAGGAGTGGGTGGTTTTGGGGGGGGGGTGAAGTAAGATTTTTTTTTTAAAAAAAATTTGGGGGCGGGGAGAGGGGGGATTGTCGGGGGATATGAGGGGGGGGGTGGAGTCGGGTAAGAAAAATATTTTAAATTTTTTTTTTTTAAAAATAATTTCTTTTTTTGGAGATAGTGATATTTTAATCTTTTAACTTTAACTAATACTAATAGTTTATTTAATTTTTGTCAAGGTGGAATGTTTTGTCCATGTGGAATGCCACGCGACAAGGTTTTTTTGAATAAAAGAGAGTGTATTACACACACTACTGAGATGTGTTTCTCAAACTAATGTGTGATAGTTTATATATGAAACTCACACTTCCAATAGTTTAGGTATGAAACTCAAAAAAAGAGGATAGTTTAGGTGTGTTTTTGACACTTCACTCATAATATTGTAACTAATAGTATGAAAGGATTAGCGAGATAATACTCAATTAATTACCTACTTACCTTCTACCCTTATCCGTGTCTTCCATAATATTTTATCCTTTTATCTAAGGTCATGTCCTTGGTAAGCTGCAACTGAGCCATGTCTTGACTCTTGGCTAATCATTTCTCCCCAAAACTTCTTCGGCCTACCTCTACCTCTCAGAAACCATCAATACCCAATCTCTTACACCTCTGCATTGGGGCATCCGTGCATCTTCTCTTCACATGTTCGAACCATCTTCTCGCATCTTGTCCCCTATTGAGGACACTCCCACCTTGTCTCGGATATCATCATTTCTAATCTTATCTCTTCTAGTATTGCCACACATCAATCTCAACATCTTTATTTCTGCAACTTTCATCTTCTAAATATGAGAGTTCTTAACTGACGAGTACTTCGCTCCATATAACAAAGTCGATCTAACCACCACTCTGTAGAATTTGTCTTTAAATTTTGGTGGTACCTTCTTAACAAACTGGGCTCCAGATAAGAGCCTTCATTTCATCCACCCTGCACCAATATGATAAGTGATATTCTCGTCAATCTCCACATTTCGTTGGATAGTATTCCCAAGATGCTTGAAACGTCCTTTCTTTTGGATGACCAGGGTATCAAGCCTCACTTCCACTCCAACCTAATGTGTTTGTTACTGAATTTGCAGTCCAAGTATTTTGTTTTGGCCCTGCTCAACTTGAACCCTTTAGACTCCAGGATTTGTCTCCAAACCTCCAGCTTTGTGTTAACTCAGCCGTGAGTCTCGTCAATCAAACTTATGTCATTTGCAAATAGCATACACCAAGGGATCTTATCTTTGATTCACTATGTCAATTCATCCATCAAGGCAATTAAATAAGGGCTAAGAGTTGATCCTTGGTGCAATCTCATCGCCACTGGGAAATGCTTAGAGTCTACTCTCATTGTCCTTAACCGGGTCTTGGGTCCATCATACATGTCCTTAATCGTCCTAGTATACCCCTCTATGTACACCTTTAGCCTCTAAGTACCTCTGAAGAACCTCCCTTGGGACTTTGTCCCTTTTCTAGGTCAATGAATGCCATATGTCCCTCAACCTCTTTCTATTCTACACCAGTCTCCTTACAAGATGAATGCTTCTATAGTGACATAGTCGAACCCACGGCATGAACCTGAATTTGTCCCCAAAAATAGACATGCCAATCTTCACCACTTTCTCCCAAATTTTCATAGTGTGGCTCAACAACTTGATACCCCTATAGTTATTGCAATTTTAAATGTCACCCTTGTTCTTGTACAATGGGATCATTGTACTCCACCCCTATTCTTCAAGCATTTTTTGCCATCTTAAAAACAACATTAAACAACTAAGTCAGCCAATCCATAACAACCCTACCTGTGCTCTTCCAAAATTCCACCAGGATCTTGTCTGGCCTAGTCTCTCTTCCCCTGCGCATCCTACAAATAGCACCCTCAACCTCCTCAACTTTTTTACACCTATAATACCCAAAATCGTGATACCTGTTATAGTGCTCCAAATCTCCCGACTCAATGTCTTTGTCCCTCTCTTCACGTAAGAGTTTATGGAATCATTTCTGCCTAATGAGTGCTTCCTCTACTAACACTTTGTTGTCTTCCTTGATGCACTTCACTTGGTCCAGGTCTCGATCCCTTGTCTCTCTCACCTTGGCTAGCTTGTACAACTTCTTATCCCCGCCTTTGTCCTCCAATTCTACATGTAAACGTTCAACAGTTGTTGTTTTTGCCATTATTACAACGATTTTTGCCTCCTCTATCTTATACCTTTTCCTATTCTTCTGTTTTCCCTCCTCATCCTTACTCTCCACCAACTTCACATATGCCACCTTCTTTGCTTCAACTTTCCCTTGGACGTCCCCATTCCACTACCAATCCCCTCGAGTGTGACCTCACAAGACCCTCATCACCTCTTTTGCCACTTACCTAATGTAATTAATAGTCCTGTCCCACCTACTATTGAATTCTTCCTAAAAAATTGTACATAACCTAAGTAGACGATGTTCTGAACAAGTTAGAACTCTTAAAGTACTAGTCGAGTTGTGTGAAAACTGGCCCGAACACCACAGTCATAAAAACAAAGAAAAAAAAACTCTTAAAGTACTATAGAAATTCGTCTGAAAATACAGGAGTAGGTTAAACCCTTAAAAATGGTTTTCTCTAAACGGGTGAAAATCATTTCGCCCCTTCAACTTAAATGCCACAACATGGGCAAGTAACACCTGGAAGACAGACAGAGGCATCAGTGTATATGCTATGAATGATGGCATGTTTCTGTTCGAGTTCCCGTCACGGAAGACAGCAGAGCACGTTATGGAGGGGGAATGGTCTTGGAGGAGAATGCCACTGAAGTTAGAATGGTGGAAACCAACTACCGGATGCTGGCCAGTGGAAATCAGGAGGGACTGGGAATGGATTAGAGTTTTAGGGCTTCATCTGAATCTGTGGTCAGAGGAAATCTTCAAACTTATCGGAGAGAGATGCGGAGGCTTTATTGAGACGGAAGAGGAGACCACACTGAAAAATCATCTTCATTAGGCTCACATCAAGGTGAAGGGAGATGGAGCAAGAGTTCCGAGAGAGATAGAGGTTAACAGTGAAGGTTTCGTCTACCCAATTCTGATATGGTGTGAGACGCTGGTGACAGTGAAGAAAGAAGAGACGAAGAAGGAGGGTTCAAGGTATTGTCAAGAGGACAATAGAGAGCATGAATCCTTTTTGGTGAAAGAAGTGACATTTCCACAGCTGTCACATGTGGGGACATCCAAGGAAGGTGGCTTTTTGAAAATTGTAACACATGGTAAGGGGGAAAAGGACAAAGGGCCTCTCTCAGCAACTTTGGGCTAAATTAAAAGAACAGATCAATTGGGCGTACTAGACCCAATTACTATTTTCCAATATAAAGGCTCTAATTCAGAAGACCAGCTGGTGGACATAATAAACATTGAAATATTGGCCAATACACAAGACAACACAACTTCTAATAGCGGTGAAGAAATGGGGAACCTGTTGGGAGAAGGAGAAAGTCGAGCAATTGATTGTATACAAACGAAGACAATTGCATCATTAGAAGTTGAGTTACAAGTCAATCAAGGAGAAGAAAGAGAGACAGATGGAAACAAATGAAGGGGAAACAGACAGAATAGCAGAGGAAGCAAGACCTTTAAAAATTCAAATGCCAAATGAAGAACCACAGTGTCTTAGCCCCTCGGAATGGATTCAACAGCATATTATGAGTCTGAGCACAGAATTTGGAGTAGATTTCAGAGGATGTGAAGAAACAGCAAAAGAATTATTTTTGTAGATAAACAACAAGAAGCAGGAAAGTGCATAGAAAAAAGGGGACTCGTCAATAATAAAAAAGAAGAGGGTGTATGAGTTGAAGAGGCTAGTGATAGATTCCAATTTCATAAGTAATGGCAGTAGAAGTCGGGGGGGGGGGGGGGATAACTAGCCATCAAGAATTAATGAAGTTGAACATAGCATCATGGAATGTGAGGGGGTTAAACTGTGCAAAAAAGAGAAGTATGATAAAAAATTTGTTGCAATCCTGGAAGGTTGATGTAGTGTGTTTACAGAAAACTAAGTTAGAAGGAGACATTGGAAAAATGATAAAGGAAGTGTGGGGAAATAGATGGTCGAACTATGTTCAACTAGAGGCTAGTGGCACTAGAGGTGGAGTAGTGATCATTTGGGACACAAGGGAATGGGAAGGAGTGATCAGCAGTCAGGTCATGTACACAGTTACTTGCAGCTTTACGGGGAAGAACCAGGAGTTTCAATGGCACTTGACAGGAGTTTATGCTCCTAATGACAGGCAGGAAAGGGAGGAAACATGGTGGGAAATTGGAGCAGCTAGGGGCTTAACCCCAGGCCCTTGGGTGCTATGTGGAGACTTCAACACAACAAGACATCTCTCTGAAAAGAAGAGCTGTAGAATTAACAAGGCTATGACAATTTTTTTCGAGTTTATTGAAGATATGGAACTAGTTGATCCAGAACTAGTGGGGGGCAAGTAACTTGGAGAAAGGGAGAGTCATATCAGTGCGACAAGGCTGGACAGATTCCTCTTTTCTGAAGAATGGGATACTAGCTTCAGGAAAATTAGACAGTCCACCTTACAAAAGGTGATCTCTGATCATACACCACTGTTGCTACAATTTGGTGAGTGGGAAACAAGTCATACTCCAAATTTGAAAACTGGTGGTTACATACAAAAGATTTCAATGGTAAGGTCAAGACCTGGTGGGAATCTTTCAACTACAGTGGAAACCTGATTACATTCTAGGGGCCAAATTAAAGGCACTGAAAATGAAGCTGAAGGAATGGAGCAAAACAATCAAAGGTAATCTAAAAATGCAGAAACAAAATATCCTAACCCAACTTGTTGAGTTGGATAGGGTACAGGAGCAGAGATTGTTAGTGGAAGAGGAGATTGCCTCAAGGCTTACCCTCAACATGGAATTTGAAGACATAGTCAAACATGAAGAGATAGCATTGAGGCAAAGATCCAGGGCAACTTGGTTGAAACATGGTGACAGAAATACAAGCTTTTTCCACAGAATAGCAAATGCACACAGAAGAGCTAACACCATAGACAAGTTGAAAATCAGGGGAGAGATAGTGACAGAGCCAGAGGAGATAAACAATGAAATCGTCTCCTACTATGAGAATCTTTACAAGGAGACAGAATGGTGGAGGCCTCAATTAGAGATGAGAGACCGCCCCAAGATTGAAGAGGCAGAAAACATCACTCTGATGGCAAACTTTGAGGAGCAAGAAATATTGGAGAGCATCAAAGCTTGTGCAGGAGACAAAGCCCCTGGCCCTGATGGATTCTCCATGGACTTCTTTAAACACTGTTGGGAGATCATCAAGTATGATCTAGTTGCAGCTGTGCAAAACTTCCATGAGGAAGGCTTTTTTGAAAAAAGTTTCAATGCTACTTTTGTGGCCATAATCCCTAAGAAGACTGGAGCAGTAGAGTTAAATGATTACCGACCTATTAGTTTGATTGGGGGAGTTTACAAGATTATTGCTAAGCTTATGGCTGAAAGATTGAAAAAGGTTATCCATAAACTGGTGAATACAACAGATGGCATTCATAAAAGGGAGACAAATTATGGATGCCATTCTAATTGCAAATGAGTGTGTGGAATCAAGACAAAGGAGTAAGCTACCAGGTATTCTATGCAAACTAGATATCCAGAAAGCTTATGATCATCTAAACTGGGGCTTTCTAATTCAGATGATGGAAAAA
>JAJONR010001198.1:0-98020 GCA_029582245.1 Solanum etuberosum | reverse complement strand
ATGACATACTAATCTATTCGAGGAATGAGGAAGATCATGCTAGTCATCTCAGAGTAGTTCTCCAAACTCTAAAGGATAGAGAGTTGTATGCTAAGTTCTCTAAGTGTGAGTTCTGGCTTGAGTCTGTGGCATTCCTAGGCCACATTGTTTCCGGTGATGGAATTAGAGTTGATACTCAGAAAATAGAGACAGTGCAGAATTGGCCTAGACCCACATCTCCAACTGATATTAAGAGTTTTTTTGGGTTGGCTGAATATTATAGAAGGTTCGTCGAGGGGTTCTCATCCATTTCATCCCCTTTGACCAAGTTTACTCAGAAAACAGTTAAATTTCAATGGTCTGAAGCTTGTGAGAAAAGCTTTCAGGAATTGAAAAAGAGGTTGACTACTGCCCCAGTATTGACCTTACCAGAGGGTACACAAGGTTTTGTAGTATATTATGATGCTTCCAGAGTTGGATTGGGTTGTGTGTTAATGCAGAATGACAAAGTTATAGCTTATGCCTCCAGACAACTTAAGGTTCATGAGAAGAACGACCCAACCCATGATCTAGGGTTGACTGCCGTAGTATTTGCTTTGAAAATATGGCGTCTTTATCTGTATGGTGTTCATGTAGATGTGTTCACCGACCACAAGAGTCTTCAGTATGTGTTTAGTCAGAAAGAGCTTAATCTCAGATAGAGAAAGTGGTTAGAATTACTCAAGGATTATGACATGAGTATTCTTTATCACCCAGGTAAGGCTAATGTTGTTGCTGATGCCTTGAGTAGATTGTCTATGGGTAGTACCGCCCATTTTGAGAAAGAGAAGAAAGAGTTAGCAAAAGATGTGCATAGACTTGCACGATTAGGAGTTTGACTAATGGATTATACTAAAGGAGGAGTAGTGGTGATGAATGGGGACGAATCATCATTAGTGTCAGAAGTGAAAGAGAAACAAGACCAAGATCCTATTTTGCTTGAATTAAAGGCAAATGTTCATAAGCAAAAAGTAATGGCTTTTGAACAAGGGGGAGATGGTGTATTGAGGTATCAAGGTAGATTGTGTGTACCAAGGGTGGAATGCAATGGAACGTCAATTCTGACATACCGATTAGATGTTCTTGAGCGTCTGAATTTACAACTAACTCATTTGTTCTTTCTTTGTTCAGTTCCTGTAAAACTAGTTTATTTTTAGGAACATGGATTACTAAATATTCCTTTTCTAGAAATCTGACAATTGTTTTAACAATTGCCTTGTTTTCTTTAGGACAATGAAATAAACCTTCTTTCATTCTTTTTTAATATCCAATTAACACACACATATTGCATTCCTGATTTGAAAGGAATTAAATTCAAATGTGATATGTAGTTCTTAGAACATATCCCAAAAGAAACAAAATAACAACGAAATAAGCAAATCATTAATCTTATCATTTTCATAAGAGTCTATTTCTTTTCTCTTTTACACCAATCTATTGTAGAGTGTCTAGTGTAGACAATTGAAATGCAATTATTCTATCAGATAAGTGACTCATCAGCTCTGCAGAGAGGTATACGTCATTACAATCAAATTGCAGTGACTTCATATATTTTTCATGATGCTATTTTCATTTGTCTTAAATTTTGAGTTTATCAAGACATTCAGACTTACAAAACATCAAAAACATATATTCATATCATGAGTAACCTTCTGAAAATCTCAGAATACTCAAATTCACCTCTTGCCTGAATGATCATTTACCGCACAAATCAGAATAGATTAATTCTAACTTATTACTGTCTTTATTTTCTTTTTAAGAGGAAATGTCTCTTAGTCATTTTTCTTTCTAAACATGACTCACATGTTGGTAGTGACTTCACTTTCAATGAACCGTTATGTCCATTCTTTAACCAACTTCAAAGTTCTATCTAGAATAAAGATGCAGATGCTAGTGTACAGATAAGTTTCATTCAATTTAAAAGATATTTTCTCTTTTGAGATATATTAATATTCAATTCATGAGAAAAAAAAAATCATGCATCAATATACAATAAGAGATAACATATTTATCAAACTCAAAAGAGTTATAAGAAAATATATTAAGTGTTCATCTCTTATTTAGCTAGAAACCGAAAATAATTTCATCTAACATGAACATATATAATGTAATATTTTATTTTATTTTTGAATTAGTATCTTATCTCTATCGAAAGAAATACTTGAGTAGTATTAAGTGAGTCCGTAAAGTCTATTGAGAATTTGAGATATAATACATTAAATAGATCATAATATGTCGAATAATTCTAAATAACAAAATTCAGGTCTCATTTATACATATATATATCCATACATCTCGAATAGCCAATCGATGGGATTGGAGAACTACTCATGCAATACACATGTACAATGACCGATATTCACTCCATAAACTTATACAAATCTAACTCAATTGGAGAGTCTACTGTTAGTTTAAGTCAAGTTAAAATCACTCTAGTTACATTGATCCAATCTTATATTACTCAGTTTAGGAGAGTTAATACAGATTATCAAAACTAGCGATTAAATACACAGTGACTTATATTAATTTCATCCGATATGGAGGAAGGTCTAAGCCAGCACATGAAACTAATACTTCACTACTATTTAATCTTGGTAATCAAGGGAGGGATCCCTATAACAAAATATAACCAAAAACTCATATAATGATCAAAAAAAAAATTCTTACTAGGCCGTTCTTATTAATCTACCAAATTTCAGATCAATCAAAGTCCCTTTTTTCAAATTCTAAAACTATGATCAATTTGGTTTAAAACTTTGTTTGGCCAAAATAGAATTCATAATTTTTCGATCAACAATTTTTATCACATATTATCATTTGTGAAATAGATACACGAATGAAGAACAAAGAACAGAATTCTAAAATTCATTTACAATATCTGAGTACTATTTTTCAAAAATCAGCATGTTTATGTATACATTGAATATTAAAAGTCAAAACATACCTTATAGATATTAATGCATATTGAACAACAAATTTTGAAGAAAAAATAACCACTCATGCAACATACGTATATGGTATCAGATATTCACTCCAATAAATTAAGAACAAGAGCTAACTCAGATGGAGAGTATATTGTTAATTTAAACCAAGTGAATATCATTATCCCTAGATCCATTGATCCAATAATATATTACTCAGATAGGAAGAGTCAATACAGATTATCAAAACTAGAGATTAAATCTAGTGACTTGTATTAATTTCATCCGATATGGAGGAAGGTCTAAGCCAGCACATGAACTTAACACTTCACTAGAATTTAGTCATCCATAGAGAACAAACTATATCACCACTATATCATAGTCGAGTAATTTTTATTTAAATTAATATTCAAAATACTAAAATATCTATAAAAAAAAATAACTTCATGTAGACGACCTCAAATTACCAAATCACTTCATAACTGTGAATATTTTTAATTTGATCGTTTCTGATGAACCTACTGAATTTCAGATTAATTAGAGTTTAAAAATAATATTTATCTCCAAAGCCATGATCAAATTCAGATTCAAACTATTTAAGGAAAAATAATCAGATCTATATCCTTATCATATATCAATTCATGTTAAATCATAATGAGTAATCATGTTAATTGACATAAAGAGTGACCTTATCATATTCAAATCGAATTTTAATCCGACAAACTATCTAAAACCCATCTAAATAATTTTTTATGGAACCATCAAATTTCAAGTCAATCAGAGATCATAAAATTCATGACCACCTAAACTATGACCAAATTTGAAAAATAATCGTTTTAGACATAGTTAAAGATTAAAATAACTTGATTCAGATTTGCATTCTCTTTTTTATAATTATCTCATGAGCATGAAACATACGTTGTGTCCTTCCTTTGGCTAAGACACTCAATACCTTTTTATAACAAATTATTCTCTAAATTAATACACTTGAGAATCCAAGATATTATGTTTCTCTCTTTTGAGTGAAAACCTCGATATCTCTACTCATGAATTAATTAAGCATTACTAGTATCTTAAGGTAAATCACCATTTACGTAAATAAATATTTACCACTAATATTCACTTAGAATAATTTATACATGATGAATTGAGGATCTTCTAATGACTCAAATAAGTAGACCATTTTAGTGAATCCTATTTATTAATCATAATTCTCAATTCATGTAGTACAAAATATATTATCACATGTATAAAGTCTAAAGAATTTTCAGCGATTTCAAATAAATAAACCACTTAAGTGATAACTATTTATTAATAACAAAATTCTTAATTTATAAAAATTGATATATATATATAACGAGTAATATGCTCAAATAATTACCAAAAAAATTTAATCCAATTGACCCGAATAGTTACTGACACCCCCACTTAATAAGCTTTGGAGTCAACAATTAGTCAAGAACAAATATTATAAAGTTGAAAAAAAAACTTCACAATCAGTTCAATGATAATTTGTTCATCAACAACCTCTATGATTCTCTTTCTTATCAAGCTTTGCAAATTTGATGGATTTATAAGAAACAACCCTCAAAAAATTGCAACTAGCCGCCGATAAAAAAAAATAAAAATTAAATACATGTGCAGAAGTTCTTACTGCCATTTAAAAAATTTCATGGAACTTTAACTTTTCTTTTAACCGATGAAAAATTTTCAATTTGGGTCATGTACTTAGTAAGCTGAAGTTGTGTTATGTCATTTCTAATCACCCCTTAGTTCTTTTTCGCCCTACCTCTGTCTTTCCTAACTCCTATTACCTCCAACCTGATCTCCTGCCTCTTAACTGGCATATTTGTGCAGTTACTCTTTACATGCTAAAATCATCTCAATGTCGCTGTCCTCATCTTTACATTCACATTTATGTCACTGAATTTGTACTTTAAATATTTTATTTTAATCCAATTTAATTTTGAGTCATCAAATTCTAAGGCTTATCTCCAAATTTCCATCTCATCGTTAACTTTACTGCGCATCTCATATTCTCGTTAATCGATTCTATTTTGATGGTCGTATGTGATTTCAGTTTTTTTTAGTAAGTATATTCTCCCTCCATTTATTTTTATTTATCATGTTGCGCTTTTCGAAAGTCAATTTGACTAATTTTCAAAGTTAAATTAGATTACTCAAATACTATACGAAAAGTATTATAAATTGCAATTTTTTGCATATCAATATGATGAAAAAATACATCGTAAAATGTTAGTCAAAGTTTTTTAATTGAACTCTAAAAAAAAGAAAATATAACAATTAAAAATGGACGGATGTAGTATGTAATCTCAGTTTCAAAATAAGGCTAACAACTAATTCTGCTTACCCCGAAAAAAAATACAACAAAATATCACTTCATTCTAATAGGAAAAAAAAGGTTGAACTGATAAGAAGTTTTTTTGTTCAAAAAAAAAAGTAACTTCATTGTTCCAAATGAAGATTTAGGAGGCGTTTGATCATCAGTTGTGATTTGTGATTATTTGAAGTGAAAAATTATTTTTTAAAATATCAAAATTTTGAAATTTTACTTTTAAATTTTGCAATTTTTTAAAATTTTATGATCAAACATAAAATAAAATAAAAAAAGTTTATAGCCGACCCCTTGGTATTTTTTAAAAGATTGATACATTTTATTATTTTGGAGAAAAGCTGCCACCATCTAGGATCCAGCTACTACCATCTTAACTTCTTATTATGATTATGTTGGGCAAAGGCTGAGTCAGGATTATGAGGAATTTGGGGTTTTAAAGTTTAAAAAAAAATAAAAATTATTGATATCAGAGTTCGAATCTATAACTTTTACATGAAAAGCATTTTTACAATCCCTTCATTCTCATAAAAAATCTAATATACATGTATATTTATTTAAATTTTGAATATAAATATAAAATCCACGACAAATACATTAAGTTCATCCGAACTCATAAATTCCACTTAGCTCCGCCTCTAACACTAAGTACCAAGATTGTCACTATAGTTTGACATAAAAGTAAATGGAACGGATGAAATATATGGCATTGAGGTTATATTGCTGATCATTTATGAATATAAAAAATTGACGATACCTATAATACAAGAAGGGGGCTAATTAAACTTTAGGTAAAACTCTAAGGAGCCGTTTGATTACGGTATAAGAAGGCATGTTATTTATGTATAAAATATTGTATTAGTTTTATTATATTTGGTAAAAGTTTTTTATTAGGTTGAAAAGTCAACATGACTTATACTATATTTGGTTGATAATTTTTAAATATTGTATAAAAGTTATTTATGTATTAATTTTATACGGTGTTTGGTTGTGTTTTTTGTAATCCTACATAATTAATACATACATAACTTATGAGAGAATCTATGTATAAGTTATGCATGATAAAAGGTGGAATAAGTTATGTGGGTATTAGTTATACATGTATTCAAAAAGATAAATTACACATTTATCCCTATTAATTTATTTTTAAATCTTTTTTTTATTGAAAACTTTACATAACTATTCTATTTTTCCAACTATTTTTGTTTCTTATTTCTTTTTGTATACAAACGACTTTTTATTTGTTTTCATTTAAAATCAAAATATAAATATTTATTAATATTATGAATAGGAATGTATGATTTTAATAGCGCATATGCTAATTATATATTCGCATTATATATTACTAAATATATACACATATTTAATTATCATGTATTAATTTTTTATTTAGAATGTGAATTTATATATAATTTATATATTTGGTATACTAAAAATGTACAAACAACACATGCATCATATTGATAGAAATTTACATTATATAAAATAGGATAGTATAATGTACTTGAAATATATTAATAGTATTTTATTTTTATAAGCTTTAAACATTACAAAGAGAGAAAAAAAACATAGAATTCCTAGTTAAGTATAAAGAAAATTCCTTTCTTTATTTTTTTTAAGGGAGAATTTATACTATTTGCTTACTTATTTTATTTGTAAATAATATATATTAATTTATATTAAAATCAATATTCAATAGTTAATGATGTAATGTAATCTCTACCTAACTAAATAACACCTACATAACTAATACTCGCATAACTAATACTCACATAACTAAACTCTGCATAACTAACACCTGCATAATTAAACTCTGCATAACTAATACCAGTGACCAAACGACCCCTAAGGATCTAATTTGCAAGCATATATTCCCGGTAAGGCCTCAACCAACAACCTTACTTTGTTCCATGACGATTTTTAAGCCAACACCCGTTGGCTTTCGAAAAAATAATAAGGTATAATTTTTAATTATCCAGTTCTATACTGAAAATTAGCAGTTGATCCCATAAAAACAATGTTGAGTTTGTTGTGGTTTCAAGAATAGGGGCTTAGCCTAACATTCAATGATCAACCATATCCTATCCTAACGAATTCACGACCAAAAATAGCAACTTTTTTCCCAATAAAAAAACACAAATAATTGAGAAGACAAGTAGTACAGTGAAGACAAAACATTTGTAACCAACCCAAAGATTAAGGAGACAGAGTCTCTGTCTCAAATTACGTGACATTTTTGAGATTCAAACATGTCTATCTTTGATCATAAATTTTTCATATATTTTTTTAGATATTTTGAATTGTCAATTATTATGACTTATAATATTTTTTATGTAGTTTATAAATATATAAATTTCATTTCAAAAATTTGAAGATTTCATGTGTAAATTTTTTATCAAACTTAAATTGTTTGACTCTCGAAAAATGAAAAGTGTCACATAAATTGAGATAGAGAAAGTATGTAATAATTCCTAGACAAACTATACTTTTCTTTCTCAACTATATTAGACAACAAAAAAGTTATGAGTAAAAACAGAATATATTGCATGATTCATCCTTCCATATTGAGCCCACCTATTTAAAATAATGACGGTTTTAGCACACCACAAAAAACCTTATGTGGGATGGTAATGGCATGGAGCATGACTTTTGACTTTTAATATTTTGTTTTTGTTTTTATTGGTGTTTAATATTTTTAAAATCTAATTAATTTAAATTTGTGATAAAAAAAATATTACTTTGGGGGTAGAGTCCTTAAAAAGTACCTTCATATTTAAGGCTTAAATTTGAAAATTTTGATTAAAGATGAAGAAATACATTAACTTTGTACTACAACATCTAATGGTACTTTTAAACCTCTTAAACAATTTGTGATCGTTCTTTTACATTTAATATATTTATCTTTAATGACACACTTTTATTGTTGATAAAATAAATCTTTATCACAAAGTTCTAATACGTACTTACTCCATTTCTTTTTAAATGGTTTTCTAATCTTTATAATTTTATCCAAAATAAGTAAATTTTAAGAAATCTTAGAAGGTATTATTCTTTCCTTTATTATTTCTTTACCTAATACTAAATGATTGGAACAATTTTTTAAGTAGCTTTTACAACTCTTTTGAGTAAACTTGGGAAAAGATAAATATTACTCCTAATATAGTAGATAATATTCTTAATAGATTTTTCTCTTACTAGTTTATTTTAGTATATTATTTATTATTCTCTTTTAGTATTATCTTTATATTAAATAACTATATATAATACTAGTAATTAAACTAAATTTTTCTACCATAATTTAATAAAATAATTTCTTAAGGAGAGTGTCATATTAACAAAACAAAAAATTGAAAAAGGAAGTAAAAAATCAAATAAAAGAAATGGAGAAAATAGTATCTTTTATATGAGTGATAAAAATATATTTTTTTCCTTAAATTTTATGTTCAGTCAAATACCTTATATAAAATAAAATTGATGGAATACTTTCTTTGATTAGATCACACCTAGTTTCAGTTGCAAAAGTTAAATTTGACTATTTAAAAACGATTCAGATTTTGACAATAAAATTGATGTATTAGAAAATGGTAAAGAAATACCGTGAAAAACAATATGATAATATTATAGTCATTAAATTTACGAACTCTGAATTCATAATTTGCGATGGTTTATACCATAACCTTAGAGAATGAATGTAATCTTCCTGCTCTAAATAAAACGTTCAATATATAGTCCATATTGTTGCATTTGACCAATGAATTTTGTTTCTTCATTCCAAAGGAACATCCTTTATTAGACAAACAAGTTGCATATGCTAGTTCATATTATTGACTTCAAAGTTGCAAATTGATTACTTATTAGTTTAATTTCTACCCAACCTCTTTCTTGCCTAATCACATGCATGCTGAATAATTTTGTATCTAAAGTTTCTTTTTGTGTGTTAGATGGCTAAATTGTGTTATTGTTAATATTGGAGTATTTGATTTAGAAATATATTGAGAATTGGGTCCTTAATAAGAGGGCTACTTTCTTACTTTCTGGTCCATAGACGAGCAAGTGCTACAGAAGAATTTTCAACAAACCTTTTTCTCAATTTAGAAATATATGCAAGGACAACATTGTGGAAAAACTTACAACTCCCTCTCGTGAACTTTTTTAATTAAATTATTGAAATATGTAATGACTCGGAAAAATCATTTTTTTGGAAATTTTAGTAAAATTACCGTTTATGCCCCTATCGATAGTTGCCCGAGTCATTTTCGATCAGTCGGTGAAGTTGACTTGAAAATTTTGAACTATTCGATAACTACGGTTATTTAATTGACAAATATTTATTAAATAATTAAATTTTTTAGTTGATGGGTTAATGGGTCATGTCTTTAATTTATTTAAGACTTTATCATTTTGCTCATATTTATTAAATTAGTTACTAGGATTTATAACTTTTAATACATAATTAATTTAGAAAAGAAAGGAACAGAAAACGCAAAGCTTATGGGGCATGGAACGACATGAGCGACAATGGAGGTAAAGTAATCAACATTCCGCCGTAATTTTGATTGCAATAGTTGGCAGTGTGAACTATTAAATACTCTTATTACTTGTGCAAAGAAAATAGTGAAAATTCACCTGGAAATTGTTGTAATTTTCCATAAGGCATAAAGACAAACTTTAAAAGATAATCATGGCCAATGATTGGAGCATTATTAGATAATGAGGGAAAGAAGGTATAATCTGCAATAGGCAGATTGCTGCGTATTCCTTTGTGGTTTAGCTACTTATTTTCGTGATTAACTTGGCTTTAATTTTAATTTCTTTTTATAGTTTAAGTTTATCTATATTGAGATAGGTAATTAAATATTAGGGATATTGTATTATATAAATACCACTAGAATTATAATATTTGAAAGAATTGGAACTTAAGCCTACGCTTGAAATTTGAGAAAAATTGAAAGAGTTGACATGTTAATTGGCATCAAGATTTAAGAATTTGATTATAGGTTTGAGTGAGTTTTTTGGGTCTAGGCTAGACCTATAGTAACATGAGTGTTGTTAGTTTCGAAATCTTATTGTGACTATGTACTTGAATAAATTGCATTGATTTGGAAGCTCAACGAAAGGGGAAGACTCAAGTCCCGGAGTGATTGTTCGATTATTTGAAGAAAGTGGATTTCTAAACCCTTGTTAAGTGTATAGAATCGTGTATTTCCTTGTGGTATGTGTTGGGGAGTAATGGAAATTGGTGATGGGTTGACTTGTCCATGTTGAATAATTCTAATGATGGAAAAAGGGTAATAAAAGGGTAATGTGATTAATTGTTGGTGTGTGATGTTTGAGAATGATTTGAAAGGCTTATTGCTTAATTGTTGATGTTGTATCACGATTGTATTGTTGTGAATTATGCATTGTTATGAAAATGGCCATCTCCTCATTAATTGTGTGAACATATCATTTGCATTGGTTCTGAGATATGGTTGTGATAAGTGTTATGTGATAAGAGGATGTACCATTTCGAGGGACGTATAGCGCGCCGCGATGGATACTATATATCGAGGGACGTATCGCGCGCCGCGATGGATACATGGACAGATATGTCCCCTATGGATCCCAGACTGAGAGACAACGGGTGTGTATCATTAGGTCAGACATGCATCACTATACTTGACATTGCATTGCACATTTTTATCATTGATGAACTTGATTTTGTGTGTTGCTGATCTTGTGAGTGCCTTTCTGTGGAAGTTGTGATTGATGAATATTGAGTTTGTTGTTGAGGATATGTAATTTGTTAGAGTGTTGTTGTTGAGCTGTGTATTATGTAAACTGTGAACTGTTAGGTTGGGCTGGTTTTATGCAGGTTGTAGTTGTGGAGGTTCGGATGGGGTGTAAGGAGTACCTGTATTCTATTCCCTTAGCTTGTGTTTAGAAGTTTACTTGCTGGGTACCGTGTGGTTTGGTACTCACCCCTTGCTTCTACATTTTTGTAAGTTACTAGCCCGGACCTTCGTGATACTTTCTCTTCTCTTTTTGTCTGAGGCTTCTTGTGGAGGTTTGTGAGGTAGCTGCTTGTCATCTCAGCGGACCTTCTTTCTCCTTATTTATGATCTTGTTATATTCTAGAAATAATGTCATTCGAGACTCGTGTATTTCTTTGAATCAATTGTAACACTTTAGAGGCTTGTACACGTGACAACCAGGTTTGAGGGATTTTATTAAGTTGACTTAGTTATCCGCACTTATAATATTTTGAGATTTCAATATATCTTACTTCCGCATAATTTGTGATATTTGGGTTTTAGGCTGACTTATCTTGGTGGAATAAGACGAGTGTCATTACATCCATTTTTGGGTCGTAATAAAATTGTATAGCTAAAACTTTGAGAGGAAGTTAAATATTAAGTACAAAGTTAGGCGATACAAACTTTGTCTGTATCGATATGGATTAACAACCTTATTAGTAATTTATTTAAACACATAAAACACGTGTCTTCATAATCAAACTAGTCAACCAACTTTGGAATCGGAGTGCACACATATATAAGGTTCGTTCGGTATAAAACAAAATACTTCTCCCAAAAAATATTATTTAAAAAACTTATTTTTCTAAATTAAAAAAATATTTAAAAATTTTAATAAACAGAGAAATAAAAAAATCAAAACATATTTTCCTCCGTAACAAATAAAAAAGGTAAAACAATAATTAAAGTGAAACCAAAAACAAACAAAAATGATGTGTATTTAGAAGGCAAAAGTACAAATTCCAAATCCATATACGCCAGTATTTGTTAGTTAATCACCCAATAATTGCAATACAAAGACAAATCCAAAAATGAGTCATTCTATACGCATTTTGCTTTTTTGTACTTATTTTATTACCTTACCACCATATAAAATAGCATTATCTTATCATCTATGATGTTCATCGAACATTGAACATATATATATATAGTGCTTCTTGTTTGGTTAATTTTCTATCATATTGAGTCAATAGTATTGATCAAAATTGGTAAATTATAAGTTGAACTGAAATGATAGTTAAGAAAAGTAAGTAATGAAAGGAAGAGATGAACTTTTATTAAACAAGGAAAGCTTCAGCTTAGACATCTATCTACATGGATTCCACCAACAATTTCCCTCAACATTAAGAGAATAATATCAAGTAATTTGTTTTAATTTCTTCTTAATCATCTTTGTTTTCACCGTTTTCCTCATCTTGGACTCTGCTACTATTGCTAGGATTATGTAAATTAGCAGTGGGTAATACCTTCCTTGACGACGTCGTATCAATAAACGTAGCTGAGCTCATCTCCATTTGACAAATCCTAACTGCTCCAAATAGCTTTTCCGGCAACTCTTCCTCCGTCTGTGACTCCACCAGAAAACCCATATCGATCGTCACCGACGTTACCGACCCTAAAGCCAAATGCATAATAGCGCTAGCAATCGCTGAGCTACCGATGTCCACGTCGATTTCTAAGTAATTAGGGCCTCTATGATAGTAGCAATTCAACGCTTTACCGAGTATACAAGCTGAGTAATTCCCAACTGCGGCTTTCACGATCCACGGTCCTTTCACGATCCGGTTCACGATCTTAAATCTGCTGTTACGATACGCATCATCGCCGTTGACGAACCGATAGAGGAGAGAACCCGGTTCGAGCGGCTCATCGTCGTTTGTAGCGAAGTAGAAAACCGCGCTGTGTTGGTCACGCCCTGGGACTTGGAGATTCACGGCGACTATGAAGGTTTTCAGAGACTTGCCTTCAGAGTGAGATTTCTTCAGCGCGTTCATCACACGGTTGTCGTGTCGAGCCAGGACGTGGTCGAGCTTGGAGTTAGATCGGAGCCAATCGACTCCGGCAGGCCGTAGAAGCCACGCGCCAGAAGGTACTTTCACCTTTTTCGTTAAGTAGTTTGGCCCTCGCAGATTGAATAGGTCTCCCGGCGGTGATGCCCAACCGTTTTTTCCCTTGTCCAAATCCACATGCTTAAGTGATCCGCCGGTTATGGATTCTTCCCTCCAGTCCCCACCACCGCCTGCGGCGGAGGTAGAGGTAGGCACGGCGGAGCGCTGATGGTGGAGGTTCTGCTTCTGTTTTTGTTTAGTGGAGCACATTTTCCGGTACCGCTACTTTTCCGTATGGCGATTGGAGTGTATAATAGTAGCAGTAATAGTAAAACTCCGATGAAAAAGGCAATTGAGTACCACTTTTGGGTTTTTTTTTCTATATATTTGAGAGTAGCAGAACACAAATGCCCTTGAGTTTCATAGAAACTACGATAATGCCCCCTTTTCAATGCCACTGACAAATGACAGCTAATATTGTCAAAATTAATAATGACAGACAAGCACTCTCTCGTTCATTTTCATTTATTCGCAATAAACGTTTGCATCTCTTTTGAAAAAATAATATAAATAAAATATTAATACTAACAACAAAATAAAAAAATAAACTTATTTTTTTGAAATATTAAATTAATAAGTAAAATTAAAAATATATATTAAATAAAATAAAATAATTGCTCAATTATTTTCTTACTTGGAGCCAAACATTTTCCTATTTCTTGGAATATTAGTTAGAGGTCCATATTCTTTATGGTAGTCTGACCATAGGAAATTAGAAAACAAACTATACATATCAAGTGGACCGACCGAGCCAAGAGATGGGACCATGAGCCACCGGTACGGGTTGATGCTTCATGGTGTGGTCAAGATATGTAGGGTGAATAGGCTTAAAAGGGGTGTTATTTGACGTCCCTTTATATTGAAATCTTAAAAATAAATGTCAAATGTTATTTTTCTTAGGAAGTATCTTATTTCATAAAATTAAAATAAAACTCTCAATGCTTAAAATATGGAAATTGGAAGACATGTCTTGTGCGTACATTTTCATAATTCGCGTGTTGATCATTCAGTCTTTTTTTTTTAAATTTTGAAAGTTGTCCACAAGCATGTTTTTTTTTAATTTCTTTATTGTTCATACTATAGAAATTTTGCCAAATGTGCACACTCAATTAATATAAAAAATAAAATAAATAATGTTCAAATAAAATAAGCTGACACTACTTAACATAAAGACGTTCCAACTCGCTAAGTCGATCCAGAGCTTTAAGTAAGTAAAGCATGGTCAAGTGTTTGAATTCGGAAGATGGTATGTTCTTTTTAAAAAAAAAATATATATATTTTACAGGTTTTTTATTTGCTAAAATTGTAGTTAATGGGGCTTGAACCGCACAAACATACCCAATCGACCCAAAAAAAAAAGTTTCTTTAACAATAGCTACAAATAATACCTCTAAACTTTTAAAAGAATATTATTCTTATTTAAACAAACTTAAAAACTCGATCAACAAAAAATTACATTCTCCTACCATTTGAAATGTTTGGGGCCTGGGAATACTATTTGGGTTTAGTTTCCCTAGATAGTCACCATGTTTGAGAAATTACCTAGTAATATCACTTATGTTTGTTTTAGGACTATAATTCCACTCAACTTTACATATTTTCATCAAAATATACTTGACAAGAAAAACATTATTCTCTCTCCTATTGAGATGCCATGTCACATTATTCATTTTTTTATTTAAAAAATTAACTTTTTAAAATAACTCATATGTTATATTCAGTAAAATAAATAAAAAAATAATTCTTGATTATTTATCATTTTTAATTTTTTACTTTAGCATATTAAGAGATAGACATTTTTTATTCTATTATTACATTTAATATTAATTATTTTTCTAAAATCATTTCTCAATTCATTCATTCATTATTTTCTTAAAGAATATGCAAAGTGCACACTTTTAATGGAATGTCATATAATATTTTTATTTTTTTTAATAATATTTTTCTTTTAATTTTTTAAACTGGGAAATTTAGTTTCTACTCTTTCCGTCCATCTTTACATCTTTACTTGTTCAATATTAATATGACATATTTCTTAAGGAATAATAAAGATAATTTTATTATATCAATCTTTGAAAACAATAAATTTTATATTTAAAAAATGCATTGGCAACTGGCTATAATTAATAATAACAGTGAATTAGGAATTAAGTAATAAATTATCACTTTATTTTCTAAAATAAACAAGTAACAAATGAATAATTATTTATAATGTAATGAATAAATAAAAATGGACAGAAGGAATAGTTGCTAGAAAAAAAATCCGTAAAAAGAGTTAGTTGATATAATACTTTTGATTTTTTATGAGTACGTGAAAATTGTTCTCTAACATCACTTCTTCTTTTTTTTTCGTTCACTTTTATTTGTTTTTAATGTCCACCTTGCGCATTCTATAAGAACTTAAAGAATGAATGATTTGAAAAATGATTTAGAATAAATAATTAGTGTCAATCATAATAACAGAAAATAAATATGAGTTTGTTTAAAAGTTCACTTTGCGTTATGTAATTATTATTTTCACCGAGTATATCATATGGGTTGATTTTAAAAGTTATTTTTTTTAAATTATTAGTAAAATTGGAATAATATGACATGACATTCATTAGGAGAGAGAAAGATGTTTTTTTGTGTCAAGTATATTTTGAGGAAAATATGCAAAGTTGGGTGATATTATAGTTCTAAAACAAACAAAAGTGATATTATTAGGTAATTTCTCAAACATGAACGGCTATTTAGGGAAATTACTGGAAATTAAATATAAGACTTTGAAATTATCAACAGAAATATTACAACTTACTACACAAAAATAGCAATTGTTTTCTAGCTAATTGTGCGGTTTAAAAACTTCAACTTCATATATTGATAGCCCTCAACATCAATTCCAACTGCTCCTGTTGTGCCAATTTTTTTTTTGGCAGATTGTTAGCCAGAATTGCACCATAGACAGCTCAATAAATTGGCCTACATCTAGAAGATGCAGTTGATATCATCAGTTGGGCTAATTTCCTGCCTTTTTATTTATGACACATTTGGTTGTTTAGAAACAACAAATCCCCCTTTTACTTGGATCGTCTGGATGGTCAGGGGAACTGTCAAGTGTAAAAGCTTTAAGAGATAAGAGGAAAGTAATAGATTAGTTCATGCTCAGCAAAGAAAGAGGTACAACATAAGCAAGTAACAGGTCACAAGGAAGTCGAATTTCCATCACAGTGTGTCACGCCCCTTTTAAGCTAGTAGTAATATTGTCTCAATTTATGTCTATGCTTTTGAAACTGTCTTTTAAGTCCGCCGTCAAATCTCATAGCTCAATCTTGTACGCAATTTAATGAGAAACACATATGCTTACGCTGTGGAATTTGATCTAATTGCTAGTTAGGATAACAATAACTATAGGAGGATCACCAACTAACTACAAGAAAAAATGCAAATTTTGACGGAGTATTTGTGACAAACAAATTCATCACTAATTCTTGACGGATTTAGTGCAAATTTTGTTAAGGACTAAATGATCCGTCACAATTCAATTCAGTTACAAATTAAATAATTGACATAAATGATGATTGGTCACAATTCTGTTACAAATTTATAACAAAAATAAGAATCCATCACAATCTCATTATAAATTTGTGACAAACTTGTGGTTTCGTCATAAAATTGTTACGGAAATAAGGTTTGTGTCGCAAATTTTTAACACAAAATTTAATAAAAATACTGATGACCTTAATATTCTTGTACTGGTTTGTATGTTCCTTGGAATTTTTTTACTTGCTAACTAAACTCGAAAACTTAGGAGTATTTTTTAGAGTTTATTTGGAAAGTCGCCTATTAATTAAAATTGAAGTAACTTTCTAAGTAGTTATACAATCTAGTGATTATATATAATGGCCTTTTTATTTTTCATAATGTAATTATAGTGTAATTACAAGTGTGTTGTTTGATTGATGTAATTACATAATTAAAGTCAAATTTAAACATAAAAGTTAATTATCAAAAATTAAAAGCTAATGTTTAATAAATATGTATCTTTAAAAATAATATCAAATTAGATATTTAACATATATATATTGTTTCTTAAAAATATATTAATTAATAAACATTAGATCATAACTTTGAATTTTGCACAGTTAATATGCCTATATTTCCATTTACCACAACAATCATATTATAATTGATGTATAGTCTTAGATCTTAAAAAAATATGTAAAAAATAAGTAGTAAATATTGAGAATAAAATATGAGAAAATAAAATATACTTTTCTCTTGACATGTGAAAAGTACTCTAATAAATAAAAATGAAAATGTATTTTCAGTATTAGTGAACACTTTTTTTCTAAACGGGATAAGGAAAAGTAAAATAGGAAAGAAAATTACAAAGTGAAAAATCACACTCACAAATAAAATTTAAATAATTAATTAACTAAGCATATTTTCTATATAATGAACAAATAAAAATAAACAAAAATAATAATAATGGAAATGATGTATCACACTCAAAATTCATTTATTTTAGGGAAAGGGGTCATAAATGCCCTTAAACTATGTGAAAGGAACAAAAATGCCCTCCGTTTATAGTTTGACTCAAAAATGTCCTTACCGTCAGTACTTTGGTTCAAAAATGCCCTCCGTTTGTATTTTGGTCCAAAAATGCTTTTGCCGTCAATATTTGGTCCAAAATATCTTTATTGTTATTTAATGGATCAAAATTGCTCATTTTCCAAATTAATATATATATTTTTTTTTTAATACATTCTTTTTCTAATAATTTTTTTTTTAAATTAGCAAATGATTATCTTACTTCAATTCAGAAAAAAATGAAAATATTTCTTATTTTATTATTATTATTTTTATCGTTATATAAAAATAAATTAATGATGGATATACTATGATCTTATATATATGACATGTATTATCTGTCGAAATGGTACATGAAGTTATTCTATTTTAATTGATAAAATGAGATTAAGAAGAAAAAAATATTTCCTACATTTTATTTGTTAAAGTGATTTTAGAAAAAAAAAAACAAGAATAGTGTTCTTTAATAATATTTTAATTAGGAAGAAGATGTGTTTAAAAAGAGAAAATATACTATATATTTATTCAGAAAAGGGCATTTTTGACCCATTTTGTAACTATAGGGGCATTTCTGAACCAAAGTATTGACTGCAAGGATATTTTTGAGCCAAAATATTGACTTCAAAGGCATTTTTGGACCAAACTATAAACAGAAAATATTATTATTCCTTTCACATAGTTTAAGAGCATTTTTAACAATTTTCCTTTTATTTTATAACACAGAGAGTAAAAGAAATGGTCAAACATTTCCTTTTAATTGATGACGACAATTATACGTGGCATGTACTTATTTATATTAAAGTTAGTTACCTTCAGTTTGGTGTTGTCAAAAAAAAAAAAAGTTACCTTCAAATCTAATAATACCTCTCACTCATCTTCTAAATATATATTTTTCTCCGGAGCATAACATCTTTTATTATAAACATATTTTTAGCATCCTACAGGATCTAGTTTAGGAAAAACTTTTCCGAAACAGATTTTTTCCAACAAAGAGATAAAATACCTAGATAATATATATATATATATATAACAAATTTGGTATCATTGAACATGTTTGAAAGCTTCCAAATATCTTCACACAATATGTTATGAATCAACCCCAACTCGACATGAATTTTGACGTCACAAAATTAATTATTGGGCCAAAAAGGTTAATTTGGGATTCAAGCCCAATTAGCACCTAGTTCAAAAGGAAGAGAAGTTATGTTTATTGTTGTGTGAAAGTCTGATTCTCCTCATCTCCCTTTCAAGTGTCTGTATTGCTGTATTGTCTCATCTCCCTTCTTTGGTCTATCAATCCAGAGTCTTACTTTCGATATTTCTATATGTTTGTTTTGGGGCTTTTACCATTTTAGTTGTTACGTTTACTTTTGAAAATCATAATTGAACTTTACTCTTGTTAATATAGTTGAAAAATGGCTATTATTGTATTGAATTTGAGTTCTTTACACAACACTTCTTTCTCCCGTAACATTGTCACTTGAATCATATCAACAACATTTTTAGCATCTAATAAAATCTTCTCTTACGATCGCTCATCTTCTAAATATTGATACAACATCTCTCTTGATAATTCTACATATCTTAATTTTTAAGATATATTAAACCATCAACTTGAAAAACAGGTGAAAATTAAAAAAAATATTAACCTTTTTTTTCTTCACTTTTTTCCATCGAGACAGTGGGGCCCCAACAATCTTAATATTTTTATTTTGGGGTATTCTTGTCCCTTTCCAGTCACCATCACGCAAAATCTTGATGATTCAATAAATTTAGTTCTTTTCAATAATTTTCTTTTATAGAAGTTCTCAACTTTAATTTTCTATTAGAGCTCCAATATTGAAATTAAGGCATTGTCTAATTAAAAAAATTAAGAATATTCAAATACAAAATAGCCTCAGATCAGCACGAAAATACATGTTATTAATGCACACATTTGTCTTTTGACGTTAACATTTTGGGCTTTTACATACCTCCTCCGTCTTATATTAATTATATTTATATACAAAAATAGCTATTTCAAATTATTTATATTTTTAATTATTTTATGTTTATAATTAATTATTATTTTTAAGTGTAAATAAATCTGTAAAATTTTAAAAACTTAAACGATAAATTAGTGAGAATATTTTTTAATTTGTAATTTGTAGAAAAAGTAAATGACTAATATAAAATTAATTAGGATAAAGTTGTAATTTGATGGAATAATAAGGGCGAAGAAAGAAGTGGTGGACGGACGGGAAGTAAAGAGAATCGTTGGTGACGTAGTAGTAGTTTGAGTAGTCATTCTTGACTACAGCCGTTCAGCGTAAATGTAATTAATTGGACACGTGGCTAATGGACAATGACTCCTCATAGGATATCAAATATTCTCTCTGTTGCTTTTCGTTTTCATCAAACAATTTAAATTTAACTGATAATTTACTGATAATTTACGTATGATATCTTCAATTTTTTTAAAACGAAATTTATATATTTATAAATTACTTAAAAAGTACTATAAGTCACATTTTCACCCATGTTCACTTGTACCACATTAAATTCGTATTCACCCTAAGCCACCATATATGCATAAAAATATGAAAATTTACTTGTTTCCCCTAAAAATATATATTAAAGACATAACCCTTGATGCTTTATTTTCGAATTTTAGGCTAAAAATATTTTTAAACTATGAGTCAAACTTAGATTACATTTGTGTGCTATAATAATGAATAAAAAACATTCCTTATCTATGTCAAAATTGTAATATTCATTCTTTCGTTAGTTTTTTTAATCAAGAACCATATTTGTATAAACATGTGACTTTTTCTGGAAATCTCCCTATTTTATCTTTTTTCAATACATTTTAACCTATCTAGCACCTTCCCCTAACTGCACTAAAACACAAATAAACATCAAATGTCCCTTTCCTTCATCTTTTTTTTTTTTTGAAAAAAAAAGAAAGTAATTTGTTTCTTTAGTCTTGGGAGTTGAAGGAATTAAAAAAATGAAAAATATTGCATAGTTATTATCAAACACTAATTTTTAAATAAAATAAAATAGATTTAAAGTTTTCATAATCAAACACCGATTTATTAAATAAAATGAAAAATTAATGCAAAATACATGATTTTCTTTATGACCAAACAAATACTTAATTATTATGTTGTAATCATAAATCCTCCTACCACTAGGATTCAATAATGGTTTAGAAGAATTTAGTAGATGATTTTTTGTTTTTTGATTGGGGGAGGGTGGTGGGGAGGTCACATTAAGGGATGTTCTTTGATCATTATTATAGCACAAGGATGTCATCGACTCATAATTCAAAGATGTTTTTAGCCAAAATCTCCTTAATTTTGGTGAAAACATTTTCAACCCTTTATACTAAACATACCCTTGCTCACATACATACACATCTAATATTTATATATTCATAATGTATTCAATTTAAATCAACATTAAAAGTCATCACTTGTGATTCTGTAGTTAGTCAAATGACTCAAATTTATTATTATTGGCTAATGGAAACCATTTAACTAATGAAAATTAGTATTTATCTTTTAAAACAAAACAAAAAAAAAACTTCAAATTAATAATCACCGTATACATTAGGGATATATTACGATAAACTTTATGCATATTTTATCTTAATGTAATTAGGATAGGTTAGCTTAAACTAGCCTGTGACCACTTCATAACTTTATTATCATTATGTTCTCTTTAAACTAGCCTCTTCTTTTTTACATCTTACTGTTTTTTTGTGTGTGTCAGCATCTGTTGTACAGTTGATTCTCCATAATTGATAGCCATGGTCTTTTAAATTCTTACTACATTTTACTCATTTTATTGGAAAAAGGAGTATCATATATTTGTGTAAAAAAATATTTATATATAATACTCCTATATATTAAATATCAAAGATTTGAACTTAGACTTAGGCACCATATATATATAACAATAATTTCCCTGCAAAAAACATGAAAAATAAAGAATCTATTTTTGACTTCTTGTATCAATATTCTTTCCAAATCTATATACGAATAACAATATCTTCTTTAAGAAAAATCGTTCTTATGTCTCGAGCCTTCTTTGTTATTTGTTTTCAGATTATTAATTTTTCTAACAGCGTCATCATTGTAATTGTCAATCCAAAGTGTTTTTGACCCCCCTACATGTCTTCACTTGATCATATCACATGATCTTTTTCCTAAATATAATTTATACATAGTGTGCCTCTATAAAATTCTTTTTATATTGTCAGTTCATTTTGATACATGTGCAACTAATAGTTATAGGGAAGTTTTGAATAGCCAATAGTAGAAATTTATTGCAGCAAATTATACTAAAGTTGGAATTCATCGACTGTGTATGCACTGGGGCTCAGAAGTAGATGATGCCAAAGTGTAGTTCACGGGTTCCCTCTTTTTCTTTTCTTTGGAACTAGCAACACTCTAGGTGTTCTCCATTTGATAAAAAGTACAAATTTTGGTGCATAAAATCATGTAAAAGAATATTGAACTTTAAATTTATAGGTACAACACAATGGCTGAAGTAAATAATGGAAGTAAGAAGTATTTGTCATCCATCACTTGATTTTGTATGGAACCAAGACCATTTTCACTTGAAATAGAAAGGTTCCGAATCGGATGTTTGTGGGAAGTGTATAATGCGCCTTGTACTTCCTCATGTTACTAATGTTCCTCAACAAAAACTTAATATAAACAAGATGGGCAAAAATGTATCGAGTCTTATCATTAAGCTATAGGCTATAACCAACTCCAAAGGGTGGAAACTCTCTGGAACTCGCGGCATTTCATAGAAACCTTGGCGAAACTCCGCCATTTTGAATAGTCTTTGATACTACAAGTGTTGCTAAAATGGAAGTGACCTTTGTATATTGTCAGCAGCTCGTTTGAAGACCATTCTCTTTTTGGAGAGTATACTGTATTTTCCCCTCTTGATCCTGTTAATGTCTGTTTGACGTTTGTATAATGGGATGCTCAACTTTCTGTTCAGTAGGGTGCTTGAACCCACTTCCGACGGCATAATATATGCAAATTTCTCTAGGATCTTGAAATTAATGATCATTCCCTACTCAAACACACACTGTTTCATGCGTCCGCTGGAAAAAATATACTAACAAGGTCGTAACAACGGATACAGAAACGAGAGCACCGACCTTGCTACATCACAATACTTCATCTTCGCCTTTATCAACCACACTATGCAGTAGCCGAGAAATACCCATCCAAAAGCTGACTGGAAGGTGATACTTGAAGTGACTGATCAATGCTGAACTTATGTCACAAGCAAATTTCTGGAACTCTGGCTTCACCACCAAGCGAATCAGCATTGCTGACCACAAATCCGGAGCTAATTTCACTGCACGTCCTAGGGAATGAAACCCACTCACCACCCTAACTAGAATACCATGTTCCTGAAAAAGAGAATGAATAATGATTCTCATGAACGTTGCTATGTCTGAAAAGAAAAAGGGCCACTAGGAAACTAAAGTACCAAACCAAGAACTTAAGATGCAGATTACGAAGTGGCCGCCAAATTAAACAAGAAAACCACAATCTGTCTGCTGACCAAAGCAAGAAACTGAATTTCGAGAGATATAGAAGAAGTGACAATGACATCCCATGCAACCATTCATAATCAGTACATCACACCAAACAGAATCACAATAAGATAGTAATTTTTCTAGTAGGGTGATATATTTGCTTATAATTAATGAACTAGTAGGATCTACTTTAATTTGTTTTATATTAGACTGAATATTTGGAGTTCAGTGGTAACGGTTAAATTGCTTCGTCAAGCTAATAGTATCGCGATTATAAGATCAGAGTACAATGTTAACACTAGTAAAATGCACTTTTCCATTGTTTTGATAATAAGCACTGTTGCTCATGATTTGCATAAATAACAAGATGAAATATACCTCATATCCAAATAAACGTCTCGCTCGAAGCTTCTCATCAAGAAGATTATTTAGAAATTCATCTTGATAGAAAACATCAGCTGCTTTAACTATGTCTCTGACAAGGAATACACGGACTCTTGAACCCTTGTCTGACAAAATAAATTGGAAAAGGTCTTCTGTTGCAGAGACTACAGCCCGTATATCGAATGATCCCAATGGATCCGAGTAACTCTCCTGAGTTTCTCCTTCTGTTTCAGAAGCCTGCTGAGATACTGCTGCAATCTGCAGGAAGATACATTTTTAACAATTCACATACAGGAGTCCTATACAACCCATCCCCAGCTTTATCAGTCTCTGTGTCAACAGATGCTGAAGTATTAGAAAAGATCAAGCTTCAGAGGGTTGTCTTTTAACAGCACAATGCATTGTAGCCCAATGAGATTTCTATTTGGACACATTTGAGAGGATAGTTTTTCTATTGTTTATCTTACCAAACAAAAACAACAGCAGAAAAGCTGACAACTTCCACCGAGTACTCATCACATCATACTATTAAATAAGATCATATTAAAAGGAAGACCTAGAAAATTCACATAAACTTTTCACATATAATAATTTTTGAATCCAGCAGGTAAAGAGCTAAGACGGCCTTCTTTTCACAAATAGTCAAAGGTTCTTGTTCAGGAAAGAAATAAGCCTCACTTGTGCTACCTGCAAGAAACAAGTACAACAACACATAGAAAGAATAAATGACCTACCAGTCTCTCTAGACGATTCCATCTCATAGAACCATCATTGCGGATGAGAAGTTCTCTCAATATTCTCCTCATATCAGGAGTTGGATCTACCAAGAGTCTTCCGATAACAAAAGGATATGCACTTTCAACAACTTTGAAATCTGGATCCAATGCTTTTGCTGTTCCTTCAAGAGATCCAAGCGCTCGTATCACCAAAGCATAGTCAGGAGGAAGAGAAAAGTTGAACTCGTACATCACATCATACAATAGATTCATTATGCCCTGAAATCATTTGAAGTGCCACTTAGTACTTGCAAGGTCATGAAGCAAGGTAACAATCGTCTCTCATTGAAGAAGATATCCATGGGTATAAAATATAATTGCAATAGGTCAACCAAATTTTGGAGGAAAAATCATCCTATAGTACAATGACGGGAGGTTCATCCCTAGCATATTCCTTAGACAAAGATAAGATTTGAGAAGTTTATCACACAACTCACGAAATCCAATCAAGCAGCTCTAACCAATCCACCTGAGATTGTTTTACTGGTAGAGCCATTAGAGTACAAAGTAATTACGATCCGCACAGAAAAATGTAACATTTGGTTTATATCTTGTCAACAACAAACATCAATTCCAACCTAGTTGGAGTTAACTACATAAATCCCTCAATATTCATTCCCCTCCATTGGACTCATTTTATTCCAATACTAAGCTTCTACAACACTAGAAGTTCTCTCTTCTATGGGCAATATCTCCAAACAGACTTCGAAGTGTCTCCGAAAATACCGAGTCTAGTGCAAGTGTACTAATACACCTCAGCCTAAACCCTACTGTCTATATGAACTTTTTGCTTCCATTGTGTTCTACATTTACATTAAGTCGGCATTGATTCTGAGAGATGGTAAGGTCTTTTTGTACAACTTGTGATTTTAGGTCTAGCTTGTCCACTTTCATCACCTCCAATTATTATGAAGTCATACATACAAACAGATCCCTATGGAGGTCTACAGAGAACAAGACTATACCATCTTCGCATCCTTCACTGAATTTATCCTGTGCGCGCGCTACTTGCACCTTCTGCAAGATGCTATCATTTCTAATGTTTGCATAAGCAGACATCCATTTTAAAACAACACTTCTAGAAGGTTAATTTCGTGGATGAATGATACTGTTAGTCTTGCAACAACGCTATAGAACCGGGTTTTCACTTTGATAAGGATTCAATCACATCACACATCTGCTGACTCTTCCATTTTCAAACATATTATGTTAATCATATGCATTATGTATCATCTTATTCTCCCATAACATTAAATCTAAATATCTCAATTGTTGTATTTAAGCACCACAATGTACCATCAATGAAACTCTAATGATCTATGATAACCCTTCCAAACAAGCGCAAAATTCCTTGACGAACAAATACAAATTACAAGTCATTGGCAATGCGATCTTCTTTTTTTTTTGATAACTGGTGCCGGGCCAGCTTTCGCGCACCTCGACTAATTCCATGGGATACCTGCCACCTTCCACCAGTCATTGGCAATGTGATCTTTCTTTGTGCTTTCACAAAGGAAGGATTTCATCTAATCTCAACTCAACATTATTCAAGTTTTATGTATTTTGTCCTACGTCAACTAGTCCTAAAGTCCAAACTTCAGGTTGCATCTCCATCTTAATCTGTAGAATGCATCTCCAAAGTCCAAACTTCACTTTGACTGCGACTAGTCTCATCAATAAACACAATACTTTCTACAAAGCACATATATCATGACCAGGGTAAACAAGTACCGGCTCATTGTAGATCCTTGATATAAACCCACAATTACGGAAAATCCCTCTATATCCCTACACTGTTCTCACACTTGTCATAGAGACCGCCACAATCATGGGTCGACAAATGATTGTGAGTATGACTGCTTCAATGGCGTATGCTGGTGCTTGCTTTAATGGTGTTGAAGAAACAAAGAAATATAAAACCGGAAAGTGATAAAAACAAAGAAGAGATAGTGGAAATTGGCCAGATGGAAGGGACAGTACTTGTCTCTGGAGGCAGAGTCACACTGATCAACTCTGTTCAAACTTGGATGCCATTCCAACTAACATGATATCACTGTTTCCTACCCCAGCAGGGATTATCAACAGATTGGACAGAGTCAGAAGGAAGTTACTATGGCAGGGGAATAAAGGGAAGGGAAGGGTATAACCTAGTTGAATGGAAGGAGGTAACTGTGGAAAAGATATATGGGGGAGTGGGTATAAAGAACTTGAAAAACCAAAACAAGGCCCACAGAATGAAATGGCTCTGGATAACTTGATGAAGAGGGGATAACCTTGTGCCCTAGATGTTTACTTTGTGGGGAGAAGGCAGAAACTGTAAACCACCTCTTCTTGCACGAAAAGTTTACAGGACAATTATGGAGGTTGTTAAATTTGAGAGGTATATCTTGGCCTATGCCAGGGAAGGTCACACAGACATTCCAAAGCCGTGAAGAAGTAGGGATACATGCTAAAAGCAAAAACAAATGGAGAATCATACCAGCCAGCATATGGTGGACTATTTGGAGGGAAAGAAATGCTAGGGGTTTTGGGAACATAGAGAATAGTATAGGTCAAGTTGAATTGTATCTTAAATTCTGTGTTTTTGGTGTGACCAGATTTGGTCTAATGATCCTGTCTCTATTATTGATGTTCTGGATTCATTATAGACATAGGATCATAGGATTCTGTAAATATGGTTGCACTACAACCCATGTACTACGCTTCTCTTATATAAAAATACAAAGTTAAAGGCCATAATCCTAACTAAATTCCAGTAGAGTAAATGTATATTTAAGTTGTCTTATACTACTATTTTCCTTATTTAAAATCATTACTTAAGAACTTACCTATTATAGGCTTTAAAGTAATCTGATTGTGTAAAAGAAACTTTAATTGTCGGTGGATATTAGTTGAACTCCATGAGTAATACTTTTGAGGGAATCTACGTACTATTTTATGGGGACAGAATATGGAATAGATATGTAGGTATTAGTAATACATAGATTAAAATAGCTAAAATGACAAAACCAACCCAGACAAACTTCCATTTTGTTTAAGTAGTAAACATATTAATACATTATACGCTATTTTTAATTATGTCAATGCAAATATCCATCAAGGAATAACACATGTATCACAACCCCTAGATAACTAATTCCTGGATAACTTGTCTTTAAGCCAAACAACCCCGTAGTGCTTAAAGGACTCTCTTTGTGGCTTTTTTTCTTTCGGAAGGGGGCTCTATTCAGATCCAAAAAAAAATTCCCTAGATTAACTAGATTGCACTGCTTGGTCTTTCTCTATTGCTTTACCGTAATACCTATATGTATAAATGGGAGAATGAGCTTTATTGGGAAGCACTCTCAAACTAGGAAAAAAAAAATAGAAAAAGGAACAGAGAGGGAGCAGGTTAAGAACCTGGAAATCTTGGGATTGTCTGGTTCCATCACCAAAGGACGCTCGCAAAGCTTCTGAAACAGATTGAATGTCTACTCCATCAGGTAGAAATCCCAGTGAAAGAAAGTCATTTGCTAAACCCAGAGAGTCTCGATTAACGAAGTGAACAAGCTGCAGTGCACAGCACTTATCAACTACCAAACATGAATTTATTACAAATACTTGCCAGCTTTTGCTTACAGAACCAATTACGTTAAAAATAGCAAACCCCATGTGTGAAAAATAAATAAGCAAATAAATAAATAATAATTGCAAAGATCCTGTAGTGCAGTCATCTGTTGAAACACTGGACATGTAATAGATCAATGAATACTTAGACAATCCATGCAGACATCAAAATATGCAATGCCTTAAAGAACCGAAGTTTCAATTTTAGAAATTGTTTAAAACGCATGCCAACACTTTCTTGCTTTTGTAATGCAGTCATCTATACAACTTTGGGACGTGCAATAGGTCAATAAGTACTTAAGACCCCATCCATGTAGACATTAAAATATGCAATGCCTTAAAGAACCAAAGCTTCAAATTTAAGGAACTGTCTATAAGCGCATGCCAATACTGGAATTGAAGATGTGACCTCTTCCTATAGCAGTATTCCATAAACTCAACAATGAAGTTCAAGGAGATAACAGAAGCAGAGCATATGAGGATACACAGAAAAGTTTTAGATTTAGAAATGTAATGCAACTGCCAAAAAAAGTAAAAAATCAATCCCAATCAGATTTGAATCATGAATAAGTGTAAAGCTAGAAAATAAAGCCTTTGGTAACAAACCTCATATCTCCACAAAGAAACAATAGGAACAAATAGTTGATAGACATTTTGTGTAAAATTTTGTAGTTCAATGAAGTTCTCACATCATGACTAATTAGGTGAAGATTGATGTTAGTCACTCGAGACTCTTTAGTACTCAATACATGCCAAACTTTCATCATCCTAAATTTATTCACTTTTAATTAAATAATAACAAGAAATTGATGCTCTCGCTTCCTTCTCAAATCATACTCGAAATCTGATGCTGCCTACATCATCTGACAAAAGATTTTGGACTTAGGAGAGTTATTTTATCTCGTTTAACTCATTCTAAAAGATTAATATGTTTTTTCATTTTTTGTGCTTTTTTCTGGAAATCAAGAAATCAGAGTTTCACAGAGTTTATGCTTTAATTACAAGGTCATTAGCTCATACACATTAGCTTAGCACTTAGCATGTACTACAGATTCAGATGCCAAGTATCACACATTCACACTTCATCATCCTTCTGCTAAAAGATTGTGGTGGAGCTCAGCTGTGATTGTATGGAGAACCCTGTGTTTTTACAGAGAGGTTGGTTGATTTTCTGTCTTTTTTTGGGGATTAAAATAGGATTTAAGGCATACAATGGGCAGAGCTTCCTTCTTGTCTGGGAATGGACAAGTATACTCGTAGTGGAGGCAACAAGGGTGTAGAAGGTATCACTACTGGCAAGAGGACAAAGTTAAGTTGGTGAAGAAAATGATGAAAAAGAACATCACACCAAAGAAGAGAGAAGATATAATAAAAAGAGTATCAATGGATCAGAAAATAACTGTAACAAACAGGTGAATCGGCTGGAAAGAGCAATAAAAGGGGAATGAAAAGAGGAGGTTTGGTTGCACAGGCAAATGTTGAGAGGATGAATAAAATTAAAATGCTGCAACGCCTCTAGATCTGTGATTTATTTTAGAGGCCCAAAGCATTTTCTATCACAGCATTCTAGTATAGAAGCTATATGAGCATATGGGAATAAGATTGCTTCACTATTATACATCACCTACGCTCATGCATCTGAATTTCTTTGAGTGATCCCACCAGTTTCAGCGTACCAAGAACAACAGATTTAATCAACTCCTTCCCTTCCTTTCCTTTCAGAAAGAAATCTCAATCAAAGAGGGATGCTCAGACAGAATAGAAATAGAAACAAGTTAGAAGAAATATCCAAAGACTAAATGCTCGGCCCACTCCAAAAAGAATGAAGAAGAAAACAAAAAGAAGTCTTACAATCCAGGTGTCCCGAAGAAAATCCCAAGAGATGATTTCATCAGGACTTTGTCTATAATGTATTGCAAGAAAGTGCTTTTTGAAAAAAGGTATAGTAGAAGAAAGAGAACTAAAATACGTAAATAGAAATATTCATTCCAAACAGCTCAAGTTTTCAAAAACAGTGGTAACAAAAACCTACACGAGCAACTATAGGTCTCGTCTTGCAGCCCCACGTTAAACAAAGGAAATCACTCACTCTCAAACAATTTAAACTTGGATGAAATGGTCGCAGAACTCTATGAAAACATTCTACAGGAATTAATGGACCACAACACACGGTGATATGCAACAAAACAGGATCTCAAAGACATTCAGAAAAAACTAAAGAGCAATGTCTGTCAGTAACTGCAAACAATTGATGAAGCTAGCCAATACTACTTGAACTAAAGGTGATGACATAAACCCAAACAGATAATAAACGATGACCACATGAAATGCATCCAAACTATATCTCACTACTCCAACACACCAGTCAGTCAACCATGAATGATGAGAATTTATCACTAGAGCTAACCACTTTAATAAGTCCAACACGATAGTGACGTGGAATGTCTCCCATCATGCCGAAGTCAAAATAGGCAAGAGATCCATCCTCAGTAGCAACTAGGTTCCCAGGATGAGGGTCAGCATGGAAAAACCCCACCTCAAGCAACTGCCTCAATGAGCAGTATAACCCCTGATAAACAAAAGATATTTCACAAAGTTTAAGAATAGCACAGAAAGGAGCAGATAAACTCTACTAAGAAAGACAACTTCCTTTTTATTTTTTATTTTTTGTTTAAGAAAGACAGCTATTTACCTGGTCAACAAGTCTCCTCCTATTTAGGTTTGCCTTCCTCATTCGACTTTCATCTGTCAGCTTAATCCCATCTATCCACTCCATCGTAAGCACCTCCTTACGGGTAAAGTTCCAGTATATTTTAGGGACCTTGATACCAACAGTTTTCTGACACCGGACATTATCAGTTACTGCACTCCCTGGGACAGTTTTCTCTTTATCTGTAAGTAAAAGCTAAGTTAGCGTAAATTGAAATGAACAAGGTTAAGGAAATATTTACTGAGCACTCAAAAAAAGTTCACACGCATTAAAGTTCACTTATTTTAAGGTTGCCAAAATATTGCTTTTAGATCACTGTGCTCTACAACCTAGTGACACATTGTCGGAAGGGAGAAGGGAGACGGGAGATGATAGAAAAGGGAAAAGAACAGAAAATAATGGGAGAGATGAGAGAGAGTACACGAGTATATAGAGAGAGGCCATTCACGGAGTCTTACTCATCAAGTAGAGTATGTTCAAATAAAGTGCAAAAGAACCCCCAATTACAGTGAGGGAACCAAGACCAAGCTAGATTCTCAAACTATTGAAACTGAAGTGACGAAGAGAAGATAAAAGCATATATAACAAAATAAAATCTAATCTAAACAATGATAAGGATACAGGTTAACCTCAAAAGGCTTAGACTAGACTAAATATTAATAAAAAGAAAAGGCTCATAAATACCCCTCACATATGGGAAAAGGTTCATAAATGCCCTCCTTCCACCTTTTGGTCTAAAAATACCCCAACCTATTTTTTTTGGCTCAAGACTACTCCTAACCTACTGGAAATAGCTCAAAAATACCCCCCCTCAACATTATCCTGTCACGACCCAAATATATTCCATGACATTCAATCTACATTTGTACTGACTAGTTCCAAAAAATGGAAGGGAAAAAAGATATTCCATAATACCACAACTACTAAAGCAATGTCTGGAAGACACTTACTACTGCATGCATAAAGAGATGCGAATCTTTCGGCATTTTGTGCTTCCAGGATGTAGTCAATTTCTTCGAACATGTGTCTCACCTATCCATTCAAGCGAAACCCCTGGGGTTAGCAAGTATATAATAGACAACTATTTAAAAGAAGTGCAACTTCTCTCATATTTACAGAAAATGGGGAAATAAGAGGATAATGAACCAATTAGGAAATGAGACATAGGATGAGCTAAAAGCAATTACTAAAATACAACTTTGCCGGCTTTCTTTGATTTAATCTCTTAACAAAAGAATAGGTTAAGAACTAGTGGCCAATTGATAGTGTCATCTTTAGAGTAAATTCGAGATATTTTCATCTGCCTTGATAGCTATTGGTTGAGTTGTTCAGTTTCTAATCAAGGATTTGATTTGTTAACTGTTGCAGCCGTTTCATTCAGCTGTGCCAAGTACACCTTGTAAATTTGACTATACATGCATTAGCTGAATCAGAATTCACCTCATAATCATTCCAAAGAACTAGCAATAGACTAGTAATATACTCCTTGAGATAAAGACAGTCTTGATGTATAACCCATCACATTCACTGACGCATTGTGTTCCAGATATCATCTTCCGAAGTACAGAAACATAAGATGGAAATTTGGAATCTCACCATCTCATTGACAGCTACCAACAGATCCTTACGAGCTTTTGCAAATCTTTTTAGTTGGCCACCAATCATGTGAAATAACATAGCATCCAGTGTCAGTAAATGTGACATATGAGGCCTTTGGACCTTAACAGCCACCAGCTCTCCAGAATGCAAATGAGCTGCAAAACTTGAAGCCAAGAATAAACATTAAAAGCTTGAGTACCCCTTGAGCAAGGCACTCACTCTTCCAAAACCCGTTCCGTTCCCCTAGTAGATTTATCTTCAAAACGAATTAACCTACAAAGAGACACCCAAGAGCCAGAAGTATTATAGGAATGAATGCATCATGACATTGTAAGATGTATCACCAGAAGGAATTAGTTGGTGCTAGAAATGTTAGAAAAAGTGAACGATATCTTGGATCAACAGAATGACCAGTTTTTGTCTGGATAACCACTCATAGGGAAGGTTCCACGTGGGGTTGGATATAGAAGGTTCCTTCCGGAAGATAAGGTAAAAGGTTAGGAAAAGGAAGAAAGTGAGAAGTAATGAAACACCATAGAACTAGTAGTTAGAGAACTAATCAACGACAATGGCAGAGGAACACCAAAAAATTCAAGCTCTAACCTTTATATACTTGGCCAAGAGATGCTGCAGCAATTGGCTCCTTGCTAATGTCAGCAAATACTTGTGAAACGCGAACACCCAACTGGGACTCAATAGATCTTCTTGCAAGATGAGTTGGAAATGGGGGGATTTGATCCTGGCAAGATGTGAAGTACAAATTAAAGGATAATACATTATGTTGAGAGATCTTATCCAGATTTCAAGAATACAACACTTCTTTCCTCCCATTTTTAGTAAGCAATAGGGCTGGAAGGTACTTGTAGAATAGAAGGCCAGAAGCTGGAGATACAAATCAGCCATTTTAAGAATTTGAACTTCCTTTTGAATGGAAGTTTGAGGTCCAGGATATCTTTTTGTAATAAAATATTAAAAGATGAGACATGCTTGGGACAAACCAGCAAAAAAGAAATGTAATGGTAAGTTGGGATATGACCCTAGTAGCAGCACTGAAGTATTAAGTTTACCTGTAACTTTGCAAGTTCTTGACAATACACTTTTGGTAATATGTCCGGCCTTGTGCTTAAAGCTTGTCCCAGCTGTTATTCAAACAATTGCAGAATTAACCATAAGACCTTTTTCCCTGCTGGAGACAAGTTACAAGCTCCTGTTGGAACCCAGGGCTGATGCACCACGTAAGCAATCTGAAATTACAAGGGCTCTTTGGCCCATTTAACCACATAGAATTGATATCACACATGACTATATGTAGTCAATAAACAAGAAGAATATCACATCAGCAGAATATTTCTTCGATAATGGTGTTCCATCTATCATATTGATGAAGTGGCATCACTGATCAAATACATTCTCTTGCCATTTCATAGATACATCAAAGAAGACCTCAACTCACCCCCATCCCACCCCCACCCCACCCAAAAAAATCATTTGAGTACATCAAGAAAATAGATGCAAGTATAAATTTTCAATCCCGTCCTAAGCAAAACCAATTGTGAGGAGAAGAACAGAGACAATCAACCATCTTTTTTTACATTGCAAGTAACTGAACAACTTTGGAGGATTTTCCTTAATTCAAAAGGGATCATGTGAGTGATGCCAAGAGATACACTTGAAGTGCTGGAACAAATATAGCACTCACTCAGAACAGAAAGAAAGATGGAAGATTGTCCCTGCTTGCATTTGGTGGACAGTTTGGAAAGAGAGAAATCAAAGGTGTTTTGAAGACGATTATAGCTCTATCCAGAAACTGAAGATGAAGTGCCTAGCCCTTTCCTTTTTTTGGGTGTAAACATGCATGTATGGAAGACAGAGAATCTTTCTGCTGGTGTACTAGGATCTCTGTAAGTAGGTTATAGCTTAGTACATCTTCCTATATTCCCTTGTAAATATGGGCAGGTGCAGTTTTTATGCAGCAAATAGTTACATAAAAAAAGATACCTTCTCAAAAAAAGAAAAAAAAGAAAAAAAGCAACGAGTCCCATCTACATATAATATCTTAACCATTCTTTTGCCAACAAGGAAGCAGTGAATGCACTCTTTGCACTATATATACACGTAATTAGTGCGACCTACACCTCCTTCTCAATTCCTGTTTTGCATCATTCCTCTGCCAATGAGGAAGATATAAAAGCATTATTTGCACAAAATACCTAGTAAGGAACCACGTTTAGTTATTCTCTAAATAAGTATTTCATCTTTGTCCACTCTTCTCCTAACCTACATGTTTGTGAATAGTATTTTCAAGGTAAGGCAATTGAACTCTGTGATTGAATGAGTTTCTAAAGCGCTGGCTAGGTTACACGACCGGATTTGTAAGACTCTGATTCTCCACCCCACCCCACCCCTCGGTTGATCAGTAAAGCAGGGCAGACAATTTTTTGAGCATAGTCTAATTAAATAAAAAAATACTTAAGTCCAGGCTACACATATTACCTTGGTTAGAGCAGAATAACTCAATAAACCTCTCCCAGTCTACTTAAATTCTTTCATATTTGAATCAATATCAACATTTCCAAAAGAACAGGCAGAAGCTTCTGGTCTACTCATATGTACAGGTAACCGGAGTTCAAAATACATCATCTTGACTTAAAGGAGCATGTAAGAATGAAATTTCCTCCATTAGTTTAGGATGTAGATGCTGCTTGACAATCAAATTCAGTGTGTGAAATTAAATGTACTAATCTATTAGCTATAGAAAGTAAAGAAACCTGCTAAGTTTAAATACGAGCACTTCTGGTGGTCAAAAGCTTTTGCATAAAAACCAGTGTTTCCTATCTAGTATTATCTATATATAGGGAAAATAGATTCTGAATAACATGTCTCTTTGAGGTCTCCAGTCATGCCTGTAACCTGAGCTTAAACATCTTCTATATTGGTGTGTCAATGTATGCCACAATCTGAAATGCAAATTCAGAATGGAACAGAGTGGTGAGCCTGGCCTCTCGGCAGTGGCAGACTTCACCCAACAATGTATGCTCCTTCCATGTAATGATGATGAGGCACGCCATCATGTACATTCTCCTATGAAATTAGTTGTAAGCCTATTGAAGCAGTATCCTCACCCCTCGTAAAAACAGCACCAAGAACAGAAGTGGTAATAGACTACACCACAGCAGACAGATATGAATACTTCTACAAATAATAATGATGTTTTTCCACCAACATAAGAAGATAAGATGGTCTTAACAGATAGTGTAACTTGCCTTTATGTAGAAAGGACCCAAGTCGATAAGAGTTTCACGGAACTGCAAATAAAAGAAGTAAACTCATTGTTAAGGCCTGTGTGGATAACCAATTAATCACTTGAAATTCAGTAATAGATGGAACCATAAACAACAGTAAAGAACAAATAAAACCCAAAACAAGAAAGCCTCTGTCTTAATAAAATCTGAAAACCAATCTAGTGAATTATTTGAAAATACACGTTAGATGAAATATGACTTATGAGTGGGGCAAAGTAAGCTATGAGTAGAACCACAAAATTAACTATCAAACCAAGACACACCATCCTCATCCAACACAAAGTGCAAGGCAATTGAAACCGTATTTTTTAACAGCCGGACTCTTTAAGGAGCAGCAATTGTACGATTCACAGATGTATAGGTGTCAACAAGCTCAGAACAACTGCAGGAAAGCATATCTTAATACTTAATTCAGCAACAGGTGATTGCTTGACAAAAATGCATTGGAAAGTTCCCATTCAAATCACTATAATAAGTAAATACCTAAATGAAGGTATTCCGAGTAAATTTAAAACATATAGTATCAAAGAACTACATTCAAATACAGTGTTGCCCATTTTCGCCTTCTCTATTTCTTTATTTTTCTGTCACATCAATAAGGAAAGGGTGTTTCGAGGCACACTAACTGTTACTTGGGATAAATAAAGTAGTATGGTTAAAGCATATGAAGTTAGTTCCAGTACTCCTAACAAAAGAAGAATTAGAGGTTTTCCTTTCCTCAACTTTTCCATTTTATCATAGCAAGATGCTAGAAAACACTGAACAAATAATGGAAGTCATTTCACAGCTTTCATGCTCTGAAGCTGAAAAATCCATTTTCTGATCCATTCTTGCTATTCTGTCAAAATGCCTATAGAACACCTACAGTGAAAAATATCTGATCCATTGTATGCAATAGACCGAATAGACAGCACACTGTCATCTGTCAATATGTCAATAGAACACCTACAGTAAAAAATCAAACCTTTCAGATAGAACTTCATTGGAGAACTGAATATACCTTAACAGCACGTCTTCTTAAGTCATGGACAAATAAGCGCCAAACGGTTAGCTTCAACACATAGAATGAAATAATGGCTGCTCTGTACAAAGCCATGAATGGGCCAAAACGATATAATGATGAAAGGCTTTTCGACTTATAAGTAAGTGCATGACCAAATTCGCTTTCTAGTGATTCCTTCCTCAACCTAGCATACTCAGCAGTTGGCCTTTCTCCATGCACACTGGAAAAACCAGTAGAAAAGCTGCACCAAAAGCGCATTAACTCATTAATTCCTTGGGAAGAAAATATTCCACTACAGAATATATGCACAAATGTTAGACTACAAGATAAAAATGAGGGAGGTGAAGCCAATAAATTGATCAATAATGCAAAAGATAAGTACAAGGGCGTTTCGGAAGCAACATTGAACTGGTTCAGTAATCAGTCACAAAAATGAGAGAGAGGAGAACAATATTCATTCACTTACTATTTTGGGGTTGACACAAAATTGCCATGGTTTCCAGCTAGAATAACCTCAGGAAAACTACTGGATGAGTTTTCGCACCAAGAAGTCTCAACTGAGCAGCCAAAACGCAGAGCTGAAAAGAAGTCAGGGGTGGAAAAGAACCACTTATTTTTTTGTTATTAGTTGAACAAGTTGAGTGATAACATAATATCAGAAGCTCATTTAAAAGCTATAACTTCATCAGTAATAAGCAGAGGGTAATGAACAGCGAGAAAATATGAGGAACGCTCAAAAAGGTGACGGCTACAACAGTTAATATTTCACAAGCAAGAGGCTGGTTCCAGGGAAGGAGATAGAAATCTATTAAAGTGAGTGAATTCAAAAGGGTCCCATATATAATATGTTAAAACTTGAGAGTAATAAACTAAAGGGATAATACATAAACATACACTCAAACTTAACCTCAGCTACCAAGTAAACACTCAAACTTTAAGAGTGCATATCTAGGCACCTTGCTACAGATGGTCTCAACTGAAAACCATTCACTCCAACTCGTCACCACTTAGTCTCTGGACAAATTTTAGAGGTGTTTAGATGATCATTTGGTAAGTTGGAGTGTCCAACAAACACAATGGAAATAAATTGAGCTATCGATCATTTGGTAAGTTGGAGTGTCCAACAAACACAATGGAAATAAATTGAGCTATCTAGATGCGCACTCTCAGAGTTTGAGTGCTTACCCACTGAGGCCAAATTTCAGCATCTATTTATGTATTATGCCTAAATTAAACCATGAAGAGTAAATTCCACATAGGATTTTCGCTCTTTCTTTCTCTAAATAGCAGACGAGGATAGCGAAATTTACATAATTTACACCAGGAATCGGCAGCCCTTAATTATGGAAAAACTAACACACACTGTTATATGGTGTATGCTATTTGCCAACAATATTGTGTCATTTGACGAAACCAGTGAGAGTGTACTTTGGAGAAGCACTCTAACTCTAGAAAGTAAAGGTTACAGTGAAGTTTAGGTGAGATTCCAGTGCCTAAACGCAGACAATTAAGATACCTAGGTATGATTAGCACTATATAATAAGCGAACAATATTCTGAATGAAGGAACAGTTTCACATAAAATAAAATTACGCAGCTAATTCGGTGAAGAAGTATTAATAAAAATGGCAAATTACTGTGGGACAGGACTGCAAGACGCCGTCGTTTAAGGCATGAAATGATACTCCTCATCGGCAATTTTGAGTGTTCACATAACCTTTCCCAGCGATGTATGTCCGGTGCATATAAGGTGTTTGACAATATGCCTCTGAAAAACTTTAATTCAGGCGTAGCGATTGAAGGTGCCAACGGCAACGGTGCTTCTTTCGCTGTTTTCTTTGCTATAGCTTAGGGGACCTAAGAATGTGCCACGTTCCGCATACGTGGCTCACTGTGAGAGTCAGCAACTGAAAATGTACACTTGCAAATGGAATTGGAAAAGCATAAGGTGTTTTATTAGAATTTCATCTTCATATTCATAATGATTTTTAAATAAAATAAAAGGTTATTTAAAAAAAAAAGAAGTAAGTTTAATGATTAAATTAATCTTTATTCAAAAATATGTTTGTCACTAGTGAATGTCAAGTTAAAACCTAAAATCTAAATTAAACATTAAATCTAGATATTTATCGAGCCTAATTAAATTATAAATATTCAATTAGATTGAACTCAATCTAACTTAGTCAATTGGTGCTTTACAATCGAGCTCGAGCTAGATCACTAGTATTTTTTTCTGTATGTATTCTCAATAATCGAGCTTGAGTCAAGATTTGAAAATTATACTACACCGTTAATTTTTATTTTTAGAAAACATCATAAATTCAAGGCATACATATTATAACATTTACTTACATTTTATTTTAATTTTTAAAAAAAGTAAATAATGTACCAAATTAAAAGCTCTCCTTTGACTAAAAATACATAAAATGGAACATAGTAGAGGGCAAGAGGCACACTTTGGATTTTTTAACTAAATAGAAGTGTGAGAGAAGCAAAAGAGGCATTTGGTAAAAATTGGGAGAATCAGAGATTCACTTCACTTGGAAAATGTCGAATCAGATTCGTCTTGAAGCAGTGCCTCTTCTAGTAGTCATACTTATCGGTGCCCATGTCCTCGCTTTGGTACTTTCTTATTCTTTTTCAATTTCTATTTCTATTTCTATTTCTGCACCAATTATGAACATAGTAGAGGGTATAATGTTTGATTCATATGATGATATTGGTGTAGGTGTACTGGATTTATCGGCTAGCAAATCAGAAGCAACCCATGAGGCTTAAAAAGCAATAGCATTCACTTCGTTTATTCGGTCCTTTCTCTTTTTTATCCTGTTGGAATTTTATGTTTGGGGACATTTGAATTGATTGACAATTTCAGTTGAATGGAGAAATTGGGTTTGTGTATTTTATGTTTTGTGCATCTATTGTACTGGGGTCTGAACCCCTTGGTCCCTTTTTAATACAATTTTGCTTTTGGTTAATGCTGGGCAACTTTAGTTATTCCTTATAATTTATTGAGAGTTTGGGTTCTTGAAATTCCAATAGGGTAAGCTATACCTTTATTGCACTTTCTATTTTTTGATTGTTAAAGGTATTTCATTGAAAATCCAGCAACTAGAAAGTGCTCTAAAGGTATATACACAGGGAGCAGATTATCACTCCTGCAATTAAAAAGAGCCCAAAATTCTGTTTCATTTGCAATTAGCCATGTTACATACGCACAAAAAGTAAGTAGAAGATACATTTGCCATAGCCTGGCACTCAATGCTCAAGCACTCATTCATTTTGGAGCCGAAAGCTATCATTTATATTGAGACACTGGTTCTGCTTATAAATACTTTGTCTTAGCACCACCAACTAACTGAAGTATTCCACCTTTAAAAGTGCTTTGTTCACCCGGATACATATCATGGCCAAAAGGAGATGCTGGCAGGTAAGTCACTTTAATGTTTATAGCGTGCTCCGACTGTTAATCCCTTTTGCATCACACTTCCACATGAGAGAATATGGTCTGGAAGATGAAGGTGTGCTGCTATGAGCTTCCTATTCTCACTTTTCCTTGAGAATGAAATTTGGTGGGGTTCTGTTCAATTTCTTTTTATATTTGTTCTTTTAATGTAGACAGTTTTAAATTGTTTTCTGGATTTTAACATTGAATTTTGTGTTCTTGAAAGTCAAATTGGGTGATATACTATTGAGTCAGGATATGAATATGTGTTTTCTATCGTTGCTCTGGCATATCTGTATGAAAGGCCAAATTATGACCTGTTCCCTTGAACTTCTTCCTCTTTCCATTAAGTAGAGGCAAAATACATTGTACACCCTAGATAGCCCCTTAAACTTGACACGTTTTGTAAGATAGCCTTATAAACTTATAGAGTAACCAAGTTAGACACTTCTACTTGACAGAAATATGTCTTCTAAACACATAGATCATCAAAACCAAAATTATAAAGATAAAAAACGGCCACCCCTACACGACTATACCCCACTGATGATTCTTTTTCATCCCCACCCTACAACAACCCCTCATTGACGTCACTCTTTCTCACTCACCCCCTCCACCTATATCTCTTTCTTCTCTGCAGTCCCCCTACTTCATTGGCTCCCACCTCTCTTTCTCTTTTGTTTCTTCTGTTTTATATACAAGCATCATCAAGGTACAACTATATATAGGATACAGGTGGGTCTCGAATTTAACTTTGATGGCAGAATAATTTTCAGAATGTTATAAAACCAGAAAAATTTAAGCATAAGCATTGTATTCTTTTCTCTATCATACATAAGCACTATATTTTTCCTTTTTTTATGTGATGAAGATGAGGGAGGCACTCCTTTTTTAATTCTCTGTAGAAAAGTGAGAGGACAATAATCATAATGGGTGGGGCACAGCTATTTTTTCCGGCAAGAAGGTGAAAGGAGGAGACAGAAATTATCAGTCTTCATTTCTTGATTAGTTTAGGTCTCTTTGATTTTTTTCTGTAACCATTGTTTGAAAAGAAAAACAAGAGAAAAGCATAGCTTAAGCTTTCTCATTTGCCCAAATATGAGTTAAAAACACATGATTTTGGATGTCAGCATGAGGTGCTCATGTGACCCGTTTTTGTCAAGTATTCAGTGTACATAGAATTATTCGATAATATTGAGTTCACAAGTTTAACAGTGGATGATATAGTGTGAGCTGTTGGCCTTCTTGTTCCTCTATATATTGGGGATGAAGAAAGTGGGGGAAATGGATTGTCTTGTGTTTGGCCTTGTTCATCTGATTCTTGAAAATTCTTTCCAAATATGGCATCGTTTAGGGGGATTGTGTCTGGTGGGTCAGATTTTGTATCATTTCTGGTTATCTTTTTCTGTAAGCTGGTCAAAAGTATGTCTAATGGCATTCATTTGTTTGCATGTGTTTCTTACAGCACCTAAGGCGAAATCAACTTCTTGTTCTGTTATTCTATTTAGGTTATTAAGACCAGCAATGTGACTATTTACTTGTAGTCAAAGGCCTGACATGTTCCAAAGAAATTGACTTGTAACTATTCACATGCTAAGAGTAGATAGAAAATAGAATTTGACATTTACTTGTGATTGTAGTAATAAATTAGATAAAGAAAAAATGTTAATGAGACAAAGGAGATGTTTTGCTTAATTTGGATTAGTTTTTTTCCAGAATAAAGAAAAAGAGGTCTGAACTAGGGATAGGAATCAATTTCTATGTTAATTAGTTTGGTTTGGACTTCTCAGGCTCTTGCCAAGTCATGGTACCCTTGCCCAGGTATTAGCTCAATTGACAAATGTTGAGGGACTTGTGTCTTAGGTCATAGGTTCGAGCCTTGTGTCGAACGAGTAAACAATGGTGTTTAAGTGGAGAAGAGTATAGTGGTGGGCCCATCACCCTGAGTTTCGAAGCTTGTGGTTGGCCCAAAGGATTGGTTCCGGATGGATTTCTCGGTCGTAAAGAAAAGGTCATTGTGCCGTGGAACCATATGAATTATGTTCCTACTTCTGATAGGACCTGAATCATGCGAAGTTCTTACACTTAACAAGAAATAAAGTTGCGTATTTAGAAGGAGAGACTATCTTCTATGAGTAACTAGCAACGGGAGATAAATATTGAGGATCTTAGTAGTTATAGATGAGGAGTTCCGGTTGAATGGTACGACCAAGGCACTTTTGTAATTTCAGGCTGCTTTGAATTGTAAATTTTGCAGTGTTTATGTGTATGTTTGATCAGTTTGACAAGAAAGCTGGGTGCCTTTCAAAAAACTCCATTCTCGTCCCCGTGCTCCAAATAGCAGACACATGTTCCATTCATGCCATGATCAACAAATCTATAGAGCTAGGGTTTTCAAAGAGAGATGGATGTTATGGAAACTCCACATTTCCAGTATACCTTCCTATTATTTTCCTCTTCGACCTATTGTTTTCTAGAGTAACTTCTATTTACTGTTTGATGTCTATTTTAGTCCTCATTGTGATCCAGGAATCACCATGATTCTGTGATTGTAACATTATCTCTAATGATGTTGTGACATTTTGTTTTCAGAGATATTGGTGAATTGATCTTCGTTTGTATAAAAAGAAGTTGGAGACTTATTTTATTTTTTTTGTACTTTGATTTTGCATCTGTGCCTTCAACTCAGGTACTATGTGATTTCACTCATTTCAGTGATTCATGAAATATTGATTATTTTCCTCCGTAATCACCCCTGTACGGTGTTTTACATCTAATTTTTTGACGTCTTAAACCGTCTATCATGCTGATGTATATCAATTTTCCTATTATATGGTATTCTGCAATGTTGGTTTTATTGTTTTAGGAACATGCAAAAAATACTTAAAGATTCTATTCCGTATTTCAATTTGAGTCAAATTATCTGGTTTTTCCATCTTTTCACTTGTTTTTGTTCTACTAACTGCAACTCTATTGTAAAAGGGGGAAAATTGACAGAAATAAGTGATATCTTCTTGTAATTTCTGCCATCAGAAATCTGGTTTTCTCATCTCTTGTTAGGGAATTACCCTTGTGGTTTAGGGGAGTTGATGGTGCTTCTACTTATCTAATGCAAACTTGCAATTGTTTATATTGGATACAACAAGGAGATTGCAAAGAGCTGATTTACATTTCAGCTGTTACCGTTAGTCTCTGTTAGTTAGTCCAGCTGTTACTGTTAGTTAGTTAAGCCTAGTAGCTTAGTCGACTGTTAGTCAGTTAGAGATCTGTTAGAAGATATTTTCATTTATGTAAGTCGGTTAGTAATCAGATGTATATAAGGTGTGATACAGATGATTTGCATTAGTGTAGTTGCTTAATATCTTCCAATATGTTCTTCATTGTATAGTTTTTCTCTGAGAAGTTTGTAATGGAGTTTCAAGCTTTTCCATAATTCTTCATTTGTTTATGTGCATTCTATGATCAGGTCTAACATGGTATCAGAGCAGCATAGACAATCCTGAGACGCATCAAGTTTTTTTGATTCAATTTCAGTTTTTTGATAGATCGATGGCTAAGAAGATCGATCATGACCATCCTTTGTATCTTACCTCTTCCGATGTACCAGGAGATGTGCAGATTGGGATTCAGCTCGTCGGAATGGAGAATTACACTCTTTGGAGTCGCACGATGCAGCTCAATCTCCTAACGAAGAATAAATTGGGGTTCATTGATGGAAGCATCAAGCGGGACAACTTCAAGGATGATCTAGAGAAGAAGCAGTGGGATAGGTGTAACGCATGGTGATCTCTTGGATCATGACAAATGTGAGCAAGGAGCTGGTTAGTGGCATTCTCTTTCGATCTAGTGCAACACTGGTATGGTCTGATTTACAGGAACGATTTGACAAGGTCAATATGTCTAGAATTTTTCATCGACACGAGGCTATAGTCTCTCACACTCAAGGTATTTCCCATGTTTCTGTATACTATTCTCGGTTAAAGGATCTATGGGATAAATTTGATTCGATTGTACCTCCTCCAACATGTGATTGTGCTAATCTAAGGATTATACTGATAGCATGATAAGACAGAAACTGCTCCAATTCCTTATGGGATTGAATGACAGGTACAGTCAGGCACGCAGTCAAATCCTCATGATGAATCCTCCACCAAGTGTTAATCAATGTTATGCTATGATTGTGCAAGATGAGAGTCAGCGAGCCTTGGGTGGAGAATTTCATGGAGGAAGTGAAGGTAATGATCCCACTGCATTGCTGATAAGTAGACATGGTGGTTTAGGATTTGGAGGATCAGGTTCTAGAGGTAGGGGAGGTAGAGGATATGGACACCTTCTGAAGCAACAAAGAGGAGGTGGTTCCTATTGTGACATGAAAGGACATACTAGGGAAGATCGCAACAAACTAAAACAATGTACTCAGTGAAACATGCAAGGTCACACCAAGGATATCTACTTTCAACTAATTGGCTATCCTTAGGACTGGAAAGGAAAGAAAGAGAGTTAACATGGTGCAAACATCAAATGGATCTCAGAGATCTGGAGTTGAGCAATACAACCAATATTCACAACCTGGAACAAGCAAAGGGGATGAATCTGCTCCTCATTTCACACCAAATCAGTACAATCAGATCTTACAATTGTTGAACAAGTCCCAAATAACTGAGTCTAGTGCACATATAACAGGTACCTCTTTATGTAATGTTGCAGATAGTAATTGTTTGGAATGGATGGTAGATAGTGGAGCATCCGACCACATGGTTGGAACGACAAGCCTACTGAATCATGGATTAACAGTGAATAATCCAGGGTAAGTTCAGTTAGCAACAAGAGACTCAGCAACCATTACACAGTCAGGTAACTCTAAGTTAACAGGAGGTGATATTATTAAGGATGTATTGTGTGTACCAACTTCTAAATTCAATCTTTTGTCAGTGTCTAAGCTAACAAAAAGAATTCAATTGTTGTGCCTTATTTTTCCCTGACTTCTTCATCCTTCAGGGATCCTCACTGGGAGAGTGAAGGAGATTGGTAAGGAGAAGGATGGACTGTATTTGTTGAAGACACGGAAACAAAATCAAGTGCAAGGAACAAAGTCTCTAATAGCAGCTAAAGGATGTGAGGAATAGACTGGGGCATGTGCCTATGAATATAATTAGGAAGATAAGCATGCTCAGACACAATACAAATATGACACTGAATAATTGTGATGTATGTCCATTAGCAAGACAAATAAGACTTCCTTTTAAAGCTAGTAACAATAGAAGTGCTAGATGTTTTGATTTGGTTCATCTAGATGTATGGGGACCATATAAGGCAACAACACATAATAACATGAAGTTTTTCCTTACACTTGCTGATGACCATTCCAGATGGACTTGGGTTTTTCTATTGCATCTTAAGTGTGATGTTTCCACTATATTGAAACAATTTCTTGTGATGGTTAGAACACAGTTTGGTATGCAGGTTAAGTGCTTCAGATCAGACAATGGAGGAGAGTTTTTTAATTCTCAGTGTGATATGTTGTTCAAGAAGCATGGCATAGTGCATCAAAGCTCTTGTCCACACACACCTCAACAAAATGGTGTGGTGGAAAGAAAGCATAGACACATCCTAGAAACTGTTAGGGCAATCAGATTTCAAGGTCATTTGCCAATCAGATGTTGGGGAGAATGTATACTAGTTGTTGTGCATATCATAAATAGGGTACCTTTGTCTGCTCTGCATGATGTTTCTCCTTTTGAAATGATGTTTAGAGAGCAACCTGATCTATCTTATATGAGAGTTATAGGGTGTTTGTGTCATGCTACTATAACACACAAGACTGACAAATTTGGTCCAAGAGCAATCAGGTCAGTTTTGATGGGATATGGAGATACTCAGAAAGGCTACAAGTTATAGATCTAGAGTGTTGACATCCTTTGAGAGGGAGCAACGTTGCAGTGACTCATCAAAAAATAATAATAAGTTTTAAAAGAATAAAAGAACTTTAAAAAGGGAAAAAGGAGTCGCCACCTAATTTTAGGAAACTAGGAAACCAATTAATTAATTAACTTAAAAGAATATCTATGAAACCAGTAGATTTTAGGTTAGGGGTTCAAGTTATTTCGAAGGGAAAAGGTATTAGGCATCATTCGAAATCCACAACTGTGGGTTCCGATGCATTTTTTCAAATTGAGGAGGAGATAACAATGATATACAAGTATAATAAACATGCAACAGTTTGGGTGTGGGTTCCATGAGAGAACCATTGGTGATCCCTATGTTCATATCTGTCTGTCATCGATCTTGAGAAATTGTATGTGGCTTTAAAAAGGATATTCGAACTATGCATCTGGTGTATGTGTGTTTACTGTGTCGTAGTTACTTGTTTATGCCTCGTTTACTGAATGAACTAAGAATGATCAGGTCCAATCGGAATGAGGTCTGGTGAGTGGGGGCCGAGGGTCCAAGTGTCACTATTGGTTACTTTAGAAAGGCTGTATGTGTTCATAACAATGAGTAGTGGGGTGGTGTTCATGATACAAAAGTAGTAGGTCCTACCTTGGGAAGGGAAATTCGTGTCCGAAACGGTTAGCAAGCCTTGATAGAATATACTATGTGGTCAAGGGCTGAGTTGTGATGAAGAAGAAGCAAGGGTATGTCGTGAGTGGTTAGCTTGATTTGTAGTGGTTGCATTCGGGGACTCTTCTATGAGATAGAAGGGTTAAGCTATGATCAAGAACCGAGCGAGTAGGGTAATAGAGACGAGGGTTAGAGTCAAGTGTACTAGTATGTTTTAAGGTATTCGGGAACGGTAAAGGCAGAAGGATAAAGGTGGAGGGGTGTACGGTCTTATTGCATGTTTCCTGCTAGTCGATTTCTTTATATTATGCGGTGGGTATCGGGTTGACCGATGATGCCTACCAGTACGTGTGGTTTGTACTGATACTACTCTTGCTATGCCTTTTTGGCATAGTCTGGTTGTAGGGTCAATGATGTTTCATAGGTGAAGACGAAGACAATCTCCAACAGCTTCTACTCTTCCTTCCCTGTGGTGGGAGCTGTGTCATTAGTTACTGTAATTTATACCTTGTAATCTTAGAAGCTCTTGTATCTGTTTAGACTAGATCCTTGGCGTTAATTATTTTACAGATTTAACTTGGACTGTTTAAACTCTTTATGCTATAAAAATCTCCTGAATCTTATTTTTATCTCCAGTTTTCTTAATCTTCCGCATGTTTTAACCGTTTGGGAATCGAGGGTCCTCCTACTTAGATGTTAGAGTAGGTGCCCGCACGGTCCGGTGGATTGGGTCGTGACAGATGAATATCCAAAGAAGAATTGTATAGTTTTATTGCAAATTTATCTTCATTAAAAGTTTGAGTAAAATGACTTTGTTAAAGGTTGAGCTCATTTCTTCACTTTATTGCTTTGCTTTGCATGTATAGTTTGAGCAAATATGGACGGACCTTCCAGGCAGATTAATATTGCTGCATTTTGATGCATGCATATATGTTTTCGACACAATTGGGAAAATAGAATTAATCCTTAGCTACTCTTGAAGACCAGATATGGGCCATTTTCAGATTTCACCTTTGGCCCAAAACTGCCTATTTTGTTGTTGTGAGTATAGTTAAGAATTTTTGTCCATCACAGATTGACACCAAATCTAGCCCATTTCGTTGGCCCAAGCCCATTCCTTCTAACTAATTTCATCCGAAGAGTAAATTTCTTACCATTTTACATCTCTCAAACTATGTTTAAGGAAAATCTTATGTCTGAATTTCTAATTAATAATGCTTTTCTCTATAAATACCTCACCTCTTTGTTTAATGCTTCCTCTTTACCGGATTTAACGACATGAGTAATGCTCGAGCCTCGAGGTGCTTGTAATTTTGACCTATTATTAAGTTCGGATTATAATTTGTTGATTTGATCAAAGTCTCCTATTGTTCGTATCATTATTCCTTCAGTAGGTTAGTACCGAAAGGATGCGTTAATGCAAATAAGTGTTATGTCTCTCAATATGAAATTTCCAAATGTACGTCCGAATCTGTTTAATAAGATAAGGTATGCTATTAAGAAATAATCTTCCTTATTCCAATAAGATGTTTTTTATGAATTAAGACCGCGTTTAAAAATAATTATTAAGTAGATAAATAATCACTCAGCATTAATTAGGCTGTAGTACAATACCAATTAGGCTGTAGTACAATACATCCTTTTCCCATAAAATGGAAAAAGTACAAAAATAGAATTTTTTTTGGTAAAAACAAAAATAGAATCTGAAAGGGGACCTTTACACAAAATGGAAATAAAGGAGATCATTTATCTGATCCTTCTTTTTATCAAATTTGAAATTGAAGAAAATTAAATATTAATCATAATAGACGAATAAAGTTGGGTGTCAACAATCATCACTTTGTATACACAAGGAAAACACACATATACATATGAGAAATCATATCTTACTTTATTGAATAGTATATCTTAAATAGTATATCTTATTTTTCAAATTATTTTCATTATTTGTCTTATAAGCGTATCACCTTAGCTTAACTTGTCCAAAAATACCTTCAAATCGTTGATATCGTTGGAATCAGGTTAATACATGTTATCTTAATTCCTCATTTATTTGTTATATCCAATTCATTGTTTAATTTATCTTTTAGCTATTAATTAATCATTTATCAGGTTAGAAATCAAGACTTTGTTTCTTATTCTTTAATCTAGCGTATAAATTCATTTGTATTTTTATTTTTTTGATAAACAATGTTCTCATTAATTTAAAATTATGTCATGTAATGTCTAATTATCTCTCCTCATACTTATTTAGTCTAAATCTCTACCTCTCTTTAAATTCACCCTTGTCACCTCTCTCACCTCTTTACTGGGACATTTATATAGTTTCTTTGCACATGTTTGAATCATATCAATCTTATCTCCTCATCTTTGTAGTGCTTAGATATTCCTTTTAGATTATATATTATATATTTTGATTTTTAAGCAGAATTTGATAGCTCTCCAACCACTCAATGACAAAACTCTCATAATTTTCACACGTGTGTCTATTCCATTTTCTTATAGGGACGTTGCAAAATGGCCAATTTGAGTACAGAATTACTTTTCCTTCTTTTACGTATTCCTTTTCTTTCTTTTTTTCCAAATTTATCGTTAAGTTGAACGTCAATTGTCTTCTAAATATATATATATACAAGATCCTAGAAATTTTAATTTTATTTTGAAGTAAGGTATAGAACAAGTGAGAAGAAATTATTAATTTATAATATCATGCATGTGACCAAAAGAAGAAGTCAAATTCATTTTCATTTGTTTCCTAAATTTGATTAGAAATGAAGACTTTGTTTCTTATTCTTTAATCTAGCGAATAAATTCAGTTGTATTTTCTTTTTGGATAAACAATATCCTCATTAATTTGAAGTTATGTCATGTCATGTCTAATTATCTCTCTTCATATTTATTCGGTCTAATTTTTACCCCTCTTTAAATCCACCCTTGCTACCCTCTCCCATCTCCTTACTGGACATTTACGTGCTTTCTTTGCACATGTGATCATATCAATTTTGTCTCCTCATCTTTGTTGTGTTTAAATATTTCTTTTAGATTAATATTAGATATTTTAATTTTTATCTTATTTGAGTAAGTTTATTTTAAAAGATGGAAAGTTACAAAGCTGCTTAATTGCTAGCTCGGATAAGTCAAGAGAGGATAAATGCTTCAAATCACCAATGGAATTTGGTAGCTCACCAATGCAATAAAACAAGTTAGGGGTCAAATTAGGGGTTGTTTGGTAGCTATATAAAACAAGTTTTATTCATGTATTAGAGTCTTTATAACTTGTACGACGTTTGGTAGGTGGATAAGAAAAAAAGTTATTCATGTATATAGTTAATACGACGTTTGGTAGGTTGATAAAAAAAAAGTCATTCATTTATATAATTAATACGATGTTTGGTAGGTGCATAAGAAAAAAGTTATTCATGAATAAAGTTAATACGCAGTTTGGTTGACAATTCTGAAATTCGCATAACTAATACATGCATAAGTTATGAGGAAATTTGTGTATTATTAATGTAGAGTATAAGGTGGAATAAATAATACATGTATAATTAATACATGGATAAAAAGTTAAAATGACAGTATTACCCTTATTACTCCCAATTGACTACTTTCTTCTTTTACATAATTAAAGAAATGTTTTAATTTAAATACAAAGTTAAAGAAGGAAAGGGTTTAATTTAAAAAATATATATAATTTTACTAATTTTTTAATATAAAAAACTAAGAATAATTTATGTATAACTAAACTTTGTATAACTAAATCCTTCATAACTAATACTTGTATAACTAATATCTGCATAACTAATACCCACATAATTAATACATACATAATTAATACCCACATAACTAATACATGCATAACTAATACTTGCATAACTAATACCCATATTACTAATATATGTATAACTCTATATGTTTCTATCCCGCTACCAAAACTCTCATTTAAGTCTATTACCATTGATGAAGGAATAAAAAAACTAATCTAAATGAATGGGATGAATTATGCAACAATTTGTAGGGTCAAGAAAGAAAAATATTGTATGAAAAGTGTATGTATTTGCAAAAAAATCGTGGGAAAAAAACAATATTTTACTTTCTCCCACCACTACAATTATCATGCTAAAATAATAGGAGAAAACAAATTAACACAAGTACTATGTGTTTAGATGGAGTTCTTTGTAACTTGTAAATATTTTTTCATTTTTAATTAGAGATTTTGGATTCAAGCTCTAGAGTCATTTTTATTAGGAAACTTTTACTCCTCAACGTGGGATTTTATAATGTAAATTTAAATTTAATTAGATTTTAATGTGGATTCCGAACAAAAGGGGTTGGGGAGTTGCCTTGGCACGCTGGACTTAACTTTTTAACAGCTGGAACCATGTCACTGTCATTATCTACATTTAATAGTTACTGCCTTTTTAATCCCTATATTCACAAAAAATATTAAAGAAAAAATTGTCTATTTCTGAGTAAGTTAATTTTTCATCTTTATCATCAATTTTCATTTGTATTTATCTGCATTTGTAAATCATTATCTTCCTGCATTTCTATTTTTTTTTTCTGTATGAACTTTTATTTATGTACACTAATTATTCGAGAAGCAAATCAATATTGTATCGATCTTTATAAAAATTATATTTATATTTTTTTGTTGGTTTAATTTTACACATATTGTTTCTTTTGCTAGGCCAAATATCCATGTAGCATAAAATCAAAGCACATAGCTACTCATGATAAGACAATAATTACTGAAACACTATTTTTATATTAATTTATTTTAAAAAGCTTTCATCAACCTGCAAGGCTGTAGATTTGTAATTAAATAATTTTTTCGTTCTTATAAATTTTTTGTATTATGGTAAGTATTTCAATGGAAGCTTTAGAAGATATAATGTGGTATATGAAAATTCGTACATATTTAGTGAGGATTGTATTGTTACAAAAATATATAATTTTAGGAATAAAAAAAGGTGATATATCATTTTTTTTCTAAGAAATATCATTATCTTCTCTCCTCCTTTTTTGGTTGATTTTTTTCTTATTTATTTGTATAATATTTAAAAGTATTTGTTGATCGTAGGTTATTATATAGTGCAATAATTTATATTTACATATAATAATATAGTTAAGGAAATAGAAAGTGATCTGAGACCAATCATAATATTTTTTTGAGTCTTTCTTTATTTATTGTTATTTATGTGCTATACAAAAAAATTAATAATATCACTCATTTAACTCTTTTGATTATATTAAATATGCTATTTTAAGAAGTTAAAAATCATTTTTTAAAATTTCTTTAATATAAAAATTAGTGGTCTTTATTTTCATTAATCCCACAACTTTATACCCTTAAATAATTAATAATCATAGTCATGATATTATTTGGTATTCAATATTGTAAGTTCTATAAATAGATACACTGCAAGACTTTGTTTTTAGTTTGACTTGAATAATAATAATAAAAACTATTAAATGGTGATCAGCTTGTGTGTATGAACATTGACAAGAGCTCAAAAAAATATGCATTGATTTCGTATTTTTTCTTCTAATTCTTAAGGATTCGGGTTATAGAAAATTTCTCTTTAATTTATAATTTATACGATTTTTTTTATTGTCATAAGTTTATAATTTCTTTTGATTAAAAATAATATAAATTATTATATATATAAAAAACTTGTACCTCTAATATTTATAGTATATTTAATAAAATCATTGGTATCTATCGTTTTTATGATCACGCGAATCACGAACAAGTTGACTGATATAGTAACAAAGTAAAGTGAAGTAAAGTAAAACAAAGTAAAGTAACTCTTTTAATTATATTAAATGTGCTTATTTCGTTTACCTTTTTTAGTTCAACTAGCTAGTTAGATCTAATAAAATGGAAAAAAAATTAGTTATACGAAGTGGTTCGTAAGTACTTCTATGGAAAATATTTGTTGGAATTTAAGCACTACTAGCATTTCGTGTATCCTGAATCTTCTTAGGGTGCAAAGTTGAAACATGACGTGAATTATTTGAAATAGACAATTCTACCCATGTTTATTTGAAGGCTATTATAAAAACAAATAAAAATAAAAATAATTTTGTTAGGCATAAAATTTTGTTAGGCATAAAAAGCCCCTTCTAATTTTGAATAGTGCTAATTATGTTTCTACGTGGTAGCGATTATACAGACTGACCACTTTAAATAAGTGGATCAGAAATTCAAATTTCTTTCGTAACACAGTTAAAATGACACGAGCTCCGTTAATAAATTTATTTTTCTATTAATATATATTTTATTTCCTTTCTTACACGTTTTAGGAAAAAGAACAAACTTGTACCCCATATTAACATAATTCTTATCTGAAACCAATTTTGTCACGACCCAAATCATCGTGATTGGCACCCACATTAACCCTCCGGTGGGAGAACCATTACTACAACCCAACTAACCATGAATCTACGCATTTAAAGATACGGAAGCAGGCTTAAATGCAGAAATAAAGTAGAGTTCCCAGAAACTCTAAAAGTCCAACGAACGATTGCGGAATTAAATGCCTAAAACCTGCAAGTCAATGTACAAAAACTCTAACAAAGAACCATAGTCTAAAGAAATGGATACAACCCAAGCTAAACATAGGAATATCTAATGAACTAGTCTAAGTCCGAATAAGATGGACTAAACAGAAAGAGAATTCAAGGCAGCCCGAAAGAACTGGCTCACCCTTGAATTCGATGACGATCATTGATCTTCTAAACGAGGTCTGTCAGTAGCCGCTTGAAGATGCCCTGTACTCAACAATGAAAGAGCAAGTGCAGTATCAGTACACAACCACAGTGTACGGGTAGGATCACGCGGCTATCCCACTAAGTGCAATATAAGCAAGTCATTACAATATCATAAACATACATACACCGAACATATACAATATCAATATCATTTCAGGATCAATGTACAATTCCACCTTCTCAACAATACGCATATGTATAACAAATCATTGGTCCTCTCATGGAACCCATACCCAAACAGTTCGTGTACCAGATCGTGGTACCCGTTCCAAGTTAGTGTGTCGGATCGTGACACCCGTTCCAATATTTATGTCGGTACGTGACATCCGATCCCAGTTAGTTAGTGTACCGGATCGTGGTACCCGCTCCATTCAACATATTACAATCACAATGTACATTCTCACAATCATACAATTAAGAGGTGATTCATGACATATAGTTATTCGTTCATATTCATTTACGATTAGTGTGATAAATAATGCAACATCCGCATACATACATGCAATATAATGAAGCAAGAACAAACATATATCACACAACATGAAATCAAAACCATCACCTACCTCGAACAAAACTTGAATCCCCTAAGAAACTTGATTATTCCCCTTCCGGATTCTTTCCGCTTGTTCTTGGTCTACAAACAATAATAATAATGCGAGGATCAATAAACAAGACCTAAATACCCCGATTATAATCAATAAAGTAACCCTAGGTCGAACCCTTGATCCCCATACCCGGTTTAGGGTTTCTTCCACTATAAATCTCATATCAAAACCCTCTCCCATCGATAATTACCCAAGAAACTAAGTTCTACGGATCTAAAAATGAATTCGGGGAGTGAAAACCTTACCTTTAGCCTCAAGAATGGTGAAAAACTGTCAAGAAAACACCTGGGTTCGTTCCTTACCTCTCAAGGTAAAAAATTACAGAATAAAACGTTTTTGGGGTTTATTTCCAACTTTAAGTCGCGTCTGCCCTGCCACAGCAGTCCTCACCCCGCTACAGCGGCCCCGCCCTGGCGGGAAAATCCCGCCTTGGCGGCTTGCACGGAAACAGAGAGCTAAATTAAGAGTTCCAAACCCCCAATTCACAATACACCTTCATCCCACGACACTCAGAAAATACACGTTCACGCTAAGACCATTTTCGGGAGTTCCACTCGCCCGAATTCGATTCCATAAAGTCGTACGGGTTCCTTAACGTCTTAGCTATCTGCTCATATGATCAAATTCATAATTTGATCTCCCGTTTGTTACCAGATTTCCCTAGACCTTACTGACTCTGATTTCGTCCAAATCTGGATTAGGTTGGGAAATTTCAAGGTACTACCAAAAAGTTTTCCGGCCCAAAAATTTTTCCCGTTGGCTTTTCTATAACTACGGAAACCGGTCGTTACAATTATGAATCCCAATGCCCCGCTCCCCCTGCCGCTGTCCCTGTTGCCGCAAACTGCTTTCGGTGTCGAATTCTACTCTTGCTATTGTGGCTATTGATGGCAAGTTTCGTCACCTTCATCTTTTACAGTGTGAAGGTGGGCTGCATTAAGTAGTTTTTTTTTTTGTGTGTGTGTGTGTGTGTGTGGGAAAATAATAATTTTAGTCCCCCCAGTTATTGTTATATTGTAATTTTCATCCTTATGTTATTTGACATTTTAGAATTTATCTTCTATCACTCCTTAGTATCATGTTAATGGGAATGATTAGTACTTTCTATTTTTGATTATTGTTTGGGTTTAAAGAAGTGGGAAACAGTTTCAGCATTGTTTAAGGTCCTCGTTGCCGATAAAAGGAGAACTATTTCAGCCACTAGTATAGTTTGTAGTTCTACATCATCAACAAATTGATATAATACATAATAGTTTGAGTGATTTTGTTAAGAAAATATTAGGCATGTTAAAAAAAATCGCAAAATGCAATTGACTATTGGATTAAAACATTTTATGGCTACAATAATTCATGGTAATTTCTGCAAAATCCAAATGATTTTACCGGTTCCAAACTTACGTCGTTCGGCCGGAAAAATTACTCCATAAGTATTTAAGATCCTATATTACATCATATAAAACTACTAATTAGGAATTACTAATACAACAAGAGTGATAATATATCCGAATTAAGGTAACTTTCTTACTTCAATTTCAGACTTGTATGTCTTCCAAAATGGTAATTATCTCACACAATATTTGGAGTCCCAAACTTCTCTCCATAATTTCACAACCTCAATTTAGGGATTTACATTAGATACTAATCGTGTGTTGTTACTTTATTTTTTTTAAAACTCATGAAAGTTGATGAAGCAATAAATTTGTGAGTCATTAATAAATTTATGATTTTTTGTAAAAAAAATATGTATGATTTTATATTAATTTTATACAAAACGGGAGGCTACACTATTAGAGCCAATATATATTCTTCTTATTTTGAATCTGATGTCAGTATTCTGTATTAAATTAGATTTCTCAGCACTCTTTATACGGTATAGAATCCGCTTTCAATTGGCTAAATATAATTTATCATATTTTATCAGTTTATATATCATATTAATACAATGAGTAAATAATTAATTATTGAATTGAAAAATCTGTTTTAATACTAAATATATACTCTATATTATTTGGAACATATCCGAACATTAATTGTATAGAATGTGTATCTAATGTATATATAATAATATGTATACAATACGCATGTAATATGCTTTTGTAAAATAAAATATTGGTGTCTAAAAAGTATATAAAAATTGATATCAATTAGTAAGTTTAATTTAGTACGTATAAATATGACCTTTTGACCACATATAATTTCAAATAATATCAACTGAATTAAAAGAAAAGGGGGGGAGGGGGATACCATCACCATTCAACGAGGAAAATAAACCTAGAGGGGGCGAATTTTTTTGAAGTATACAACTTAACAACTGTATTTACACCAACATAGCAATACTTTTTTTTTTCCAATTATATAGAAATATTTTTTTTTCAAAAGTAGAATTTAATTTTTTTTTTAAAAACCGTTTACCAAATCAGCCACGCTTATCACCATTTCCATAAATTTCTCCAATTATTTTACCTTCCCTGATTTACTCAAATTTGTTATATATTATCTCCCATAAATAGAGGTTTCCTACCAAAACAAAACTCCCCTTCTCTGCTAAGAACGACTATCAAAAATGCATATCAATAATTTTTCAATTTTAATTCAACACAGTGAAAGATGGGACTCATCAGGTAATTGAATAAAAAATAGTTCGCATGGTGTTTTATTACGTGGTTGTATTTGATTTTTCACAAATATCTATTTTGAACTTTTTGGTAGTTATTCGTTTGGTTTAGTTTGTCAATTTTGGTGTAATTGAATTCATATAATTTGGTTGATGTTCTGGAGCGTCGAAATTTTGGTGTAATTACAACAACTTCATATGATTTGGTTGTAGACTGACGTGTCAAATTTGTTTTTTATTAAAGTTTAGGTTTAATTGAAAAAAACACCAATTTAATATAAAATCAATAATTATGTGGTTTAATTGGTATGATGTATGCCGTATTTAGCAGATTATATCAATATTTTCTTTTGGTTTGTGATATGTCGTACACATACCAACTTCAAGTTAAATTTAATGTACATGTATTTCTGTATTTATTGGTATAATATAGTATATAAAAAATAACTTCAAAAATAAAAGTATGGTACATTTTTTGCCGTATTTTAATTATTTAGTTGGTGTAGATAATAATTAGAAAAACGATTCATATGTTGATTGGTGGTATCCTAATAAAATACCAAATTGAAAAATTTATTTTGGTATGTGATCTGGTACATATACTGGTATATTTGTTGCTAAGAATTGACACCAAACTAATAGCCTGATGTATGTGTTGGTGTATTTTTTGGTCAAATTTATATTACCTTACATATCAAAATACGTATGTTATAATGATTGGTGTAATAAATTATTTGGTGTAATTGATGGTGTAAATAAGCACAAGTTGGACGATCTATGGTATATAATTAGATCTTCATAAATAAAAATATGGTACATTTTTAGTGTATTTTAATTATCTGAATTGGTGTATATAATAATATGAAAAATTGTTCCTACGTTTATTGGTGGTAACCTAATAAAATCAAATTTTAAAAATTGGTTTAAGGGTATGTAATCTTTGTCTGTTTATTATTAGTTCAGTAATTGGTGAAAATTTTGGTAAATTATTAAAGTATATCAATAACTGTCTTATATACCATTGAAAACCAATGTAAATATCAAGCTGAATAACTTGATGACTGTAGTAAATTAATTCTGAAAGTTCCTTTTTAAATTAATGAAGAATTTGTTATTTTAAACAGGTAATTACGTGGATTACAATATTGAAGGAGTAATGTATGATCCAACCACCAAATACGAAGGCTTGATTACTACTATATCTTCACAATTGGGAGTGGACACGACAATTTATCATTTGAAACTCAAGTATTTCGTGAGTGGTCCATCTCTACCAATGAAGATGCATAACGATATGGGTGTGCAAGTTTATTTAGATCAAAAGAGATGCAATTCTGATCTCTTTTCAAAATATCCTTTATGTGTGACATGTGGACAGAGCTATGGAATCCATTGAGTACCAAACTAATGTCCAAACAACAAGGCAAGACATTTTGAGATCCAACACACTATTTTTGACTGGCATGGATCCAATTTTGAAAGGTTATCTTTTGGGAGCACTTCTACAGGTCTAAGATCTAATATTTTTAGGTATGTATATGAAGTCAAGTATCACAAACAGTAGCATATGCAAATCTCTGTACAGTATTCACAACATACAGATCACATGTAGTCAAGTTGTAACTTTGTTAAATGCCATTGGTACATCTTCAGAATCATGATCAATGCACCTACACAAATTCATACATCATGATACATGAATATCTTTAAACCCAAAGAATGATAAAGTTAATGACGAAAGAACCAGGGATTACCAACATAGCATTGTTTGAATGCATGTTATTTGAATCAACTATGACACAAGCAAAAGAATAATGCCAAGTTCAATTAGATTAAAGCAACAACCCTTCATTTCGGACCCAATTGATGCTACAACAGAAAAAATTCTCCACAATAACCAATGCAAACAGTTGCTATGAAGGAATAAACTTACCTGAGTGGTCAACAAATCTATAGCAAAATGGCGTTGAAACACATATGTTCTATGACCCTTGACAATTGCCTCTAATAAGGGCCTTTTCTATGTCGCTGCCTCTCATATCAGCAGCATGGACAATTTGGCGATGGGAGTGGCCCGCTTCCCTAGCTAGATGCAGATTGCCATCCTCTCCATGATCGAACGAAGCACCCATGGCAATCAGTTCTCTAATTCTGTCAGGTCCTTCAGTACACACAACCTGTAGAATGGAGATGCACTTTAAAAGAATGAAGATTTTAAAAGAGTAAACTAAAAACAATATTTTGGAGTAATAAATCAGTCATCTTGTAAGTTCCACTTAGAACATTTATTGCATAAGAACCACAACTATATGGACCAAGTTTTTTCCAACTGAGAAGAAGTTATCAGTTGTGATGTCCCACCAATCAAGCACAACATAAAACTTCCTTGAAGTCAATATATATCTATAGAGATAAACAAAAATAGCATAGAGCAAACTAATTGGTTACCCTTAAAAAAGTGGTGTTGATTTAGGGAAAGTGCTAATAATACCTTTGTGTGTTCTCATTTAAAAAAACAACAACATAGTACTGTAGTACAAACTAAATGAAATCCCACTATCAAACTGAAAGACAACACAAGTTTATTTCCAGTTTCATTCTTATTTCTTCCTTCTTGCATGTCACCTTCACACTCTCTTCTCCAAATGTTCAAATACATAAGTCAACAATCTAGACCGTGAAGAATAGGACTACTACATACTCCAATGGAAATCTTCTATATTACCAACCATTGGTTTCACAGGTCTCCAACTTTCTTCAGTTTCAACTTTTAAGCACTTACATCAGAAGTAGGAATAGGCATAGATCCATTCTTGTAGTATTGCTTTATGGCACTTCAGCTTCAAATTGAAAACAATCCTAACTGCCCCCATTGCTCTTAGTCTTTTCTAATTTTTGGGAGTTCTACATCCGGCGGCAAAAGCCGTCTAAACAGAAAGTTCCTTTGGTTTCAACCTGATAGATAGATAGATCGAGAACTTTCCTATTCATCCAACCAAGTAGTCTGGGAAAAAAATTGGAAAAGAAAAGGGAAATAGTTTCCAAAGAGAAAAAGCTGAAAAACTGGCAACTGTTTTACGGAACTGAAGAGACAAATATTCTGTGGAATTACTCTAATAACAATCGCTTAGATAATTGCATAATCTTTGCACAAATCGTTTAAACGTATTTAGAAATACATACATATGAGAACTAATGAATGAACATGAATCATGGAAAATGACAACTGCTAATATACTAAATGGTATGCTGATATTTAAATTCGTAAACAACACCCAGCTGGCATCATATTGCATTCCTAATAAATAGGTAATATAAATATTCAATTAGAAGTTTTTGCTTCTAATATCGATAAAGCTACTCAAAATCAATTGGCAAGAGGTCAACGATTACGTGAAGTGCTTACTTTTTTTAGGCCAAAGAATTAGTACTGAACTTTCAAATCAACTTATTGGTGTTATGATATATCTCTGTATGGAGGATGAGACCAAAGGGTCTCATCTCTTGCCACATGCTGTGGACCAAGGTTGTAACAAAATTATCGATTGATTAAAACCTAACTACTTTGGGAAAATAGAAGAAGAAGAAGAAGAACTACAGGAATGTGTCGATCTTATTCATATCTGGAAAACTGAATCAATGAACGTACAATCTTACAGTGCTAGCATGTATATATACAATTACATTGATGGCAACTAAGTAACAATGCTAATGAACCAATAAGAAGCTGACAGCTGGTTAACTAACTCAGCTCAATAATAACTAACTAAGCAGCCCTTAACTAACTACTAATCAACTCTTGGCAATACTCTTATCATACTCCTCAGTAGGTTGGCTAATTGATAGCAGTTCAATTGATATATTGCTCTGTTTGTGGTTCATTTTAATTATTTGGAGCTATCATTTGATTCTTCTGTATTCTGGTATTATTTCTTTTTCTTTGTGTGTTGCAAAATGGTAGTCCAGTGAAAGTTGATTCAACTCCGCAAGTAATTTGATCAGTGGTTAGTAATTGCAATATTGAAAATAGTTGTCCTACCTACAGATACCATAGCTTCTGTAAGGTAGTAGATAAAAATTTTTGAAGTTCGAATTGCGCAAGTTCTTGCACCTGTGTAGCACTGAAATGCCCTAATTTCTGGTGCCTTTGTCTAATTATTGAATTTCACAAAACTTTTGGAGCGGGAAATGATTCCTCTTGTGAGTGGTAGAGCTAGATAGTAGATAGTACATGCTTCGTTTTCCGTTAACATACTCATGTAAGTTTAATTCATACCCTTTAAGGTGAAGTTTGCATGCTGATGTGTCTAGAGTAAACATTATAGTCATTATATATTTCACATGTTTACTGCAGGTTTGTTGAACTTCTATGGCAACTTTCATTGCATGCTTTGAGGGAGGTTCATAGGTAACAAGATAGACATCTCTTCATCTTTAAGTCATTTTGTGTATACATCCCGCTAAACTATAACACAAAGAGGATGTTATTCAGAAGATAAGAAGAATAGTAGTGTAGGTCGACATATAGAATCGGTTAAAATAGTGTAATGAGAAAGCATATGTTCATGTTTGTAGTTGCAATCGAGATTGGCTTGGTATATTTTAGAGCACACACATGTTAGTTCATAATCTTATAATGGAACAAATAAAACACAAGGTAGATAGTTCAGTGATAGAAATTCCGTGCCATGTTTTCAAACATGCTATTTGAATGTGGTCACTGAACATATTTTAAAGTTCTTTTCTTTTTGTATTCTATACTTTTCTTGGTTGCTTAGAGAATAGTTGTACTTTTCCAATTTTTTGGGATTAGAGTACATTTACTTGATTTGGACCCATTGATAAGTCTCAATCTTGAGGGCTTGATGATTTTTGGATTGTCTGCAGAAGTGTATATATGGGGAGGGTGAGTGTTGACATCTTTAACAATGGAGAGAAGGAGGTTTTTGGGGAGAAGCTCAGAGGGAGTTTAAACAACAATCTCTGGGTTAATCAGTTGTCAAAAAGTTTGAAACTTGAGAAGAAGGAGAGCAAGACCAAATCCAGGGTTGCTCTCTCTGTTATCGCTACAGAAAATGACAAAGAGATTGGTAAAATCTTATTATTTCTCTTCTATAAGACATGTCTGCTTCAACTAATGCCACAGTAGTGTGTAAATATGGTGGGAATAAGTTGATTTGTGTGATATATATATAAATGGAGGCGGATGTAGCATTTAAGCTTGATAGGTCCTGTACTAAGATTTTTAGCGCTGAACTCACCCTTGTGAAATTATGGTTCTGTCTTGAGGGGTCTGCTAATTTCTTAAATCATTAGCAGTTGAGTAAATATTTCTCACCTGGATGATTCTCGACATCCACGAACTCTGTCAAAGACAAAGAAGAGGGCTAGGGATCAAGCTTTAATCGATTAACTGGACTTCATGGTTTAAGTGTGATTATTTTGAGCATTTGTCAGATACACCGATTATTTTTTTACTATAAACACCTTGCTTAGATAGTTAGATTGTTGCAAGCTATTGTTATCCGAAGGTTTTCTGAAAAGAAAACTTCCTACTAGAGGGCATAACATAGTGGGTCCAGTTGGAAGCTCCTAATAGTCCACAACATATCTGTTAAAAATATGTCTTCTGTCCATTGGATCCATGGACTCTAAAGTCCGAGAGGTTTAGAGTTTCTAATTGTTGACCTGTTTTAAATAGGTTTTTGTGACATCCTTCTTCCCAGCACATCTTGTTATCACCTTTATCATGCCTCTTTAGCACCTTTATTAGGTTAACATAATGTGAAGTCCAGAATTTCTTAGCTTTGTCTAAATTGATTCTTTTTTAGAGCAAAAACTCTCGAAAAGGAATTTTACAACTCATCAGGTCATTTAGAACCACCATCTTTAATTTGTTCAAAAGTTGTATAAAGTCGAGAATTGGGCTTCCGATGAATAACTCAAGTGGTTGGCCTGCTTGTAAAGAAGAATAATAGCAAAATGAAATTGTTTCGTATAAGAAGGAGCTTGTTTATTTATAATTGAGAGACACACTTAGTCATTTGTTAGAACCTGGTCCCCCCAAAAAGACCAAATGACCAAATACATTGTCGCCAGTTTGTTTATCACTCACTTGGTACAGCGCACTGGCATCTTCAAACTTTGACAAAGGACCAGCATTTGTATTTTTCCCAGCAGAATTAATAACGGAAATCTTTCTACAATATGCATCGACGGAGGTGTCACGTTGAGGGAATTGTCCTGTACCCATTGGAGGGAAAGTAGGTCCTGAACTAAATGCCTCTCCACCCCATGCCGCCTTAGATGCAAAATTCTTTAATCCCCCCCCAAACACTTCTGCTGGCCAATAACCAAGCTCTGTAGAATGAGGACCATAAAGTAGCCACCAATTTCCAATTTTCAAATCCTGAAAATTCATAAATTATAATACTAATAATCAAAATGTTCATAGGAGTATTTAATTATGCATGTACCACCTTTTGAATATAAAACCTCTCCTCGAATATTTGTCCACCTTTGGAAACATGTGGGAATATATGGTCCAGGGGTATTACTTCATTCACTATTATGAATCCTTTGCAACGTGTGTTGAAGCATTGAGTTGTGCCAGACTGTTTGATTTAACACTAGCCATTAATTAGTTAACCAACTATGAGTAAGATAATATTATAGTTAATTGAATGAACCTTACTTTGAATAATACGAAAAACCGTGCACGAGTATCACCATATAGAATTGGATCCACCTACATCAATTAATATTCATTGTCAATTCTTGCTACTCTTTGAAATTGAATTGTTACAAGCAAACTTACCCGCCAACCAGCTTGTATTTGGTCACGACCATTTTGTAGCTTCACGACAGATGCACTCCATTGGTTATTTTGAACCTTTGGAGCGTAAATGCTCATCCACGCACCAGCTCCCGTAAACTTATTGTTTTGGTCATCTGATGTTTCTTCTAGAGCAAACTGAAATAACACAACACATGCATTTATCGATTACAATTTTATATGTGACTAGGATAATCAAAGCAAGGATCGTGGCAGATTACGTGAAAGATGCCGTTAGCATAACTAGCATTAAATCGATTTGCCCTCTTTTCTCTAATGAGATCTTCTTTGGCTGTTCTTCTTATAGGAACTGTTCCCTTTGGACAACCTCCATCTTTTAATATCTCGGGGGTGTTTCTCAATGTTGAGGGTTCTTCGGCTCTTTTTGTTAGAGAAAAAGTTGGTTTCATCTGCAGTACAAAATTTCATGGAGTCATTTTTTCTTTCATAATTCAACAATAATGAAGTTCGTTTAAGTAGATGTAGTACACATACCTGAGGATGATAAGTATGGTTTTTTAGCAATGGATGATCAAATGCCGGTTGTTGATAGAAATCTACGCAATCATAAATATCTTCATATTCGGTCTACAAAATGATTATATATACAGTTTGCTATTAATTAATTTATTAGAAGTATATATCAACAGTAATAACTAATCTTTTTCTTTACTAAAAGGATATAATTGAAAGAAGAAAAATATAGGTACTAACCTTAATAGTTTTAACTGCTGGCTTATTTAAAACCTGTAATCTCCTCTCCAATGCTTCATCTTCTTGTTTGGTTAAGCCCTCAACTTTATCATAATTAAGAAAAAACATAATTGCAATAAGAAATGATACAACTTTTAGATGCATCCGTGTGATCTTCATCCTATCAAAATTAAGAATTATACAAATAAATTAATAATTTTTTAACTTATAATACAAAGAAAGAAGAGGAGAAGAGCCTTTATATAAGAATCACAAAGGCATTTCATAACGGTAATTTGATTTTCCTTAATTAATGATTAAATTGTTTGATTCTTTTAATTATTCTTCTCATTGATTTTGTAACCGTAATTTTGATTGATTTGGTAACCGTAGTTTAATTTTATTCTTCTCATTGATTTTCCTTAATAAATTATATTGATTCTTCTAATTGTTCTACTCGTAAATTAATTCATCATATGGGATTTCCTCATTGTTCTTACTTATATATGGAAACTTGTCTCTTTCCTACAAAAAATTAGCTAGTGGAAAGAGAAAATCTGTATTAATAAATGAGAGCTTATATCGTACAATAAAATGAATTCAATCTCTAACTGAGGTATATATTAACGTACACTACATAAAATTTTATGATCTTTATCGATAATTAATTAACAATAATAGCTTAATTGTCGTAAAAAATACATTGTAAGTGTCCCTAAATCCTATAGCGATGTTTGGATCTAATGACAAATGTCGGTAAAGATTTTAGCACTCCTTGTTAATGTGTATATTTTATTGCCGCTAAAAATTATTTTTATTGTATAGTGGTACAAAATATGTAATGGAAAAATCATATATAAATATATATATTCATCACTTGATAAGAAACAAATAAAATGAAGCTAAAAGATTTTATTAAGTTTATTTTATGCCATTTTGGGCTAAGAACAATGTTTGAATAATTAATAAGATCATTATATGTGGTACACCGTTTCATTGAAGGCTTTCCAAATCATACTCTAACCGCAAAAATAAGGGAAAGAAAAACATAAACAGAATAAATATGATGGTATATTTGTATAAGGTAATTACTTATTCCAGAATAATTTTTAGAATAGAAAACTAAAATTCATATTGTTTTCCATGACTTAAGATCTCATTTATTTTTATCAAGATTGAGATGTCTGAATTCGAATATAAAAGATCAAAATGTTTGGTTTAAATATATATTTAAATATTAAGATTTACTTTTTATCAAAAAATTAATGATTAAAATTGTTTGTTTTCGATTTCTGAATATAGTTTATTTGTAGTTTTTTTTATGTAATAAATAAAATTCAAAAAAAAAATAATTAGCCATAATATCAATAAATTTGGGAAAAATCTCATTTAATAAAAATAAAATTATTATTTGATAAAAATAAAATATTCAAAAGATATGAATAAATATTATATTTTGGATAAAATTTTAGAACTACCAGATTTCAAATGAAAATTATATACAAAGTAAAAATGTAATCATAAAAAAAATGTAAAAATTCAAATAAGTTATTAATCTTTTAATGAAAAATTACCCAACCAAATAAAAACCTGTCCACTTTATAAATGCTCATAGATACGAGAATTTGAATAACTAACTGCAAAGCAAATCAGTTCATTTCTATGTCCAAAAAATAGAAAAATAATTCAAAATGAAAGTATTTCCTCTTCTTTGCATTAGCTGATGCAATTCCAATTATATTATTAGAAGCCCAAATTTGATTTGAAACGCACTTCGACTCCAAGCGTAAGTTCTTCACGCAGTTCATCATTTGTAAATCATAGTTTTTTGGTAACAATTGTGAACATTACCATTCATAACAAACGAGAATTACAACTTTAATTACCTAACAACACAGAGTTCCTAGTCTAGTCATTTCTCCTCACAGCTAGTAACCAGTTAAAATTTGAATAAAACTCCTACATTTATACAGTTCTTTTGATTCCTGAAATCTACCTTATCTTTCCTATGAATTTCTTTTTTATCTCTGTGTTATAACTTGCTCCTTTTGTACATTTACTCCTCTATATATTTTCCAATTCCTTGCTCTCCAAGTGTAATATACCATAGCCCCCCATAGAGTAGCAACTATTTCTTTTTTTTTTGCTCTACTCCAATGCTTCCTATTGATTTCCAGTAGTACCTGATCAATTCCAGTTGCTTGTATCTGTATGCGAGCCCACTGCATGATTGCTTCCTTTACTTTCTGCGTCCATATACATCGACCAAATAAATGGACTGTTATCTCACCCTCATGTGTGTCACAAAGACAACACTCTCCATTTTCCACCTTGATGTGCATCTTCATTAATCTTTCCTTAGTAAGGAGTCTGCCCAGTGTAGCTAATCACAGTATAAACTTGTGCCTTGGTTGTGCTATACTATTCCAAATTAGTGCAGTAGTTTCCAAAGGTTTTTTGTGGCTCAATGATGGCACTGTAACTTCTGGTGATAGAGTATCTCCCCCCCCACTGTATAACTAAGCATATATGTTGACCACAAGCTACTAAATATTGTGGCTTTTATATAATAAAAGTAAAACACATGTATTTATCTTTAATTGGGTGATTCTAAATAACTTTTTTGTACCCATTTTAAAATACCTATTAAAACCAAAAAGCTTAACTGATTCATTAATCTGAGTTTACCTTTTTCTTAAATTTTATTTGTTCTCACCTAACTCTTTTCCTTATTAAAGAAAACAAACTTTTTTCTTATACTTTATGTTTTTTTTTTTTTAACTTGCTTTATCTGTATTGATATGACAAAGGACAATCTAGTAAAGATGATCAATCTAATAATTTTTTAATCATCCTGTAAATAGAGAGTATTCATCTAATATGAAACGGGGAGAATAAATATGAGGTGCTTAAGACCTTTTCTTAAGTAGTGACTTTGTTAATTGTCCATATGGACTCAAAAACTCCATTTGCATCTAAAGCTCAACCCAGAATTAAAATTTGAGCCCACTTCTTCTATTAGACGAACTTATGTAAAGAAGTAGGTTCAACCCACCTCAGTCAGCTCATGTTTTGGTTCAATCATTAGGGAAAAAAAGAAAGAAAAAACTATCTAACAACACATACATGACTATTATATATATATATATTTACCTTTAGTTTAAACTAATTACACATTCTATTACTTTTAATATTTATATCATATATTTTAAAACTAAATATACATACAATACTATTATATATATTATCTTTACCTCTAGTTTAAAATAATTACACATACTATCACTTTTAATATTCATATCATATATTTTAAAAGATTGAACCAGATACACAAATCCTTTAAATATGGTATTGAATAATTATCTTAAATTTAAGCTCCTTAATTAATGGTTCATTAATAAGTCAAAAAAATTTCTACTACATCTGCCGCTTCTCCCCCCACTCCATGTCCATCAACCCTTTTCTTCCTTCATCCTCTCAATACATGTTTGCATGTTCAAATCAAACATCATACATATAGATTTGTTTCTATTGTTTTATTATTATCATGTATCTTGGTTTTGTATCTGAGTTAAAGTTCATAATATTTTGAATTTCAATTTTAAAAAGTTTTTCAAATTAGGTTTTATATTTTTTGATTTTATTTTTTCTCGAACACTTTAATGGCTGGCCATTCCTAAGATCGGATGACAATTATTATAGGTACATTAACAATATTATACTAAATCAAAGAACTTTTATTTTGTTTATTTTCATTCATGAATTTTTCATTGCAGACACTGACTCTTCATCCGCCAACATTCAAGTCGAGAATAGATCTAAGTATAGGAACGACCCAAATCAAGATGGAAGAATCACGTCAAACTTTAATTAATAGAACAAATATAAATTTTTGACCGAAATAAGTCATTATTTAAATCACTTCACCAAAATAATATACAAAACTAGGATAAACGTATTTGACAGTAACGTATTAGTTATTATTTTATTGAAAAATATTCAATAACAAAAGGACAGATGGTTGACGGAGTAAACAGACTTAAAACATTATTGTCGGTCGGTGACGTTTAAACCTTAAAAAGTAACTTACCCCCAAACTAAAACAAACGATGTCGTTTGAATCACCATGTTGCGTGTTTCAAAACCCTTAAAAAGTATTATTAGATTCATGACGTTCTAACTCTGTTCTCAATCCGCGGTCAGTATTGTTGGGAAATGAGATTCAGGATAACTTTACTGCCTTAAATCTTTTGACAAGTTTGGAACGAAGTATTCTTTAATGTTTGAGATTACATTTCAATATTCCTACAATTTAGATGACATACACAGTTCATGATTCTGTCTATCTTTGATTAGTTGAAACCTAACTTTAAAAAGGATTAAGGGTCATTTTTCATTGTTAAAGGATGAGATATGTCTATCTAACTTTAATTTCTTGTTGTTAAGTAACTCACCTATATTCTCATCGTTAGCCTAGTAAGTTCAAAATTTCTTCCCACTATCAGCTGCTCCAATTTATATGAAAGAAGTATCAATTTTGCCTCTAAAATATTTGAAATGGGACAATTATATCGGAGAAACCCTTCAGTTTTTGTAGTTAACGAGTCATTAAGATTACAAGTACAAATTGTAAGACTTGCATTGTTGCAATATTCATCTAAGTGTTTCATTAGCTCTTATATAGGCTTTTACAGGATCTTTGCTTCTTTTCAAAGATTCTTGAATTCCTCTCAAGCCACATTGCATGAATGTATTTTGCATATATCATTTTGAGTATTTAAGAATTTCTTGACCTCCCTTTTATAATATGAACTATCCAGTGCTATATTTGCTCTCGGGTGACTAGAGTGGGACGAGTAATTTGTGACCACTACGTCAATATGATATATGTAACCATTATATATTTATAATTCGCAAATGCAGTCTTAGTTCACCAAAAAAGTTCGAAAGAATTGTGGGATGCACTTGAGAAGAAATATAAGACAGAAGATGCATGCTTGAGAAAGTTTGTGGTCGCAAAGTTTTTAGACTATAAAATGTCGGATAGTAAAATTATTGGATCACAAGTGCAGGAAGTTCAACTTATTTTTCATGATCTGATTGTCGAAGACATGGTAGTTAATGAAGCGTTTCAAGTGGCTGCAATGATTGAGAAGTTACCTCATTCGTGGAACGACTTCAACAATTATCTAAAGCACAAACGTAAGAAAATGAAGCTTGAAGATCTTGTAATTCGGCTCAAGATTGAGGAAGATAACAAGACCACCGAAAAGAAGTCTCGTAAGAGTTCGACAATAATTTGAGTTAATATTGTTGAAGAAGCTCCTGCCAAAGGCAAGAAGAGAAAGAAGTCCAACGGACAGAAGTCAGAACAGGCCAAGAAGAAATTCAAGGGCAACTGTTACAACTATGGTAAGGCTGGTCACAAGTCTTCTGACTGTCGTGCTCCAAGAAAGGACAAAGACAAAGGCAAAAGTCAAGCAAACATCGTGGAAGAGATGGAAGATGCAGATGACATCTGTGCAATGATCTCTAAGTACAATTTAGTTGGAAATCCTAATGAGTGGTTTCTCGACTCAGGTGCCACTCGCCATATTTGCTCAGCGAAAGAAGCCTTTGCAACGTACACTCCCGCTGAGTTCGATGAATATTTGTTCATGGGGAACACAAAAACATCAAGGATTGCAGGAACTGGGAAAGTAATGTTGAAAATGACATCCGGCAAGGTGTTGACTTTGAACAACGTTCTGCACATTTCTACTATTAAGAAGAATTTAGTTTTTGCTGCACTGCTCGTTAAGAACGGGTTTAAATGTGTCCTAGTTAGTGACAAAGCTGTAATAAGTAAGAATGAGATGTTCTTAGGAAAGGGCTACCTCACTGAGGGCCTCTTCAAACTGAATGTAATGGTTGTTGACAGTATTAATAAGAATTCTGCTTTTGTTTACTTATTGGAGTCAAATGATTTATGGCATGCCCGTTTGGGACATGTAAATTATAAAGCCTTGCGAAAATTGATTACTTTAAAAGTATTGTCTGATTTCAAATGTGATAAATCGAAATGTGAAATTTGTGTGGAAAGTAAGTTTGTTAAACATCCTTATAAGTCTGTTGACAGGAATTCAAAACCTTTAAACTTAATTCACACAGATATATGCGATATGAAGTGAATGTCATCTCGTGGCGGGAAAAAGTATTTTATAACTTTTATTGACGATTGCACTCAATTTTGTTATGTATATTTGCTTAATAGTAAGGATGAAGAAATTGATGCATTTAAGCAATACAAAAATGAAGTGGAAAATCAATTGAATCTAAAGATAAAAATGATTCAAAGTGATAGCGGTGGAGAATACGAATCTCTTTTTGCAAAGATATGTTTGGAATATGGTATTATTCATCAGACTACTGCACCCTATACACCACAGTCAAATGGTTTGGCGGAACGGAAGAACATAACATTAAAGGAAATGATGAATGCCTTGATAATCAGTTCTGGTTCAAAGCGAAACCTGTGGGGGGAAGCCATCCTTACGGCTAACAAGATACTCAATAGGGTATCCCATAACAAAACGCAATCGATTCCATATGAGTTATGGAAAGGAAGGAAACCCAACTTGAAATATTTTAAAGTGTGGGGGTGTTTAGCCAAGGTAGAGGTTCCTTTACCCAAGATGGTGAAAATTAGACTGAAAACAGTGGATTGTGTATTTATTGGATATGTTGTGAACAGTAAGGCCTATCCGTTTTTAGTTCACAAATCTGATAATCCTGAGATTCATGTTAATACGGTAATTGAGTCAGATAACGTTGAGTTCTTTGAACACATTTATCCGTATAAAACTGAATGTGAGTCGACAAGTGAAAGACCTAAACGACCACGGGAAGAATCAACGAAAAATACACTACCTAACGAGGATCCTAGGCGTAGTAATCGCTAACAGAAACCCACTTCTTTCGGACCAGATTTTGTGGCATTCTTGCTTGAAAATGAGCCTCAAACATTTAAAGCAGTTATGTCTTCGTCTGAGTCAACGTATTGGAAAGAAGCAGTTAATAGTGAGATCGAATCAATTTTAAGTAATCGTACTTGGGAATTGGCTGATCTTCCTCCAGAAAATAAACCTTTTAGGATCAAAGTGGATCTTTAAAAGGAAAATGAAAACCGATGGGACTATTGACAAATATAAGGCTAGACTTGTAGTCAAAGGATACAGACAAAAAGAAGGTCTGGACTACTTTGATACATACTCTCCAGTAACAAGGATAACATCAATTAGGATGTTAATAGCACTTGCGGCAGTGCATGATCTTAAAATCCACCAAATGGATGTAAAGACAGCCTTCTTAAATGGAGAGTTGGAGGAAGAAATTTACATGGAACAACCTGAAGGGTTTGTAGTTCCTGGTAAAGAAGAGAAAGTGTGCATTGTGAAGTCGCTTTATGGGCTTAAGCAAGCACCCAAACAATGGCATGCTAAATTTGACCAAACAATGTTGGCAAATGGATTCAAGATTAACGAATGTGATAAGTGTGTTTACATTAAAAACATTCTGAATCATGAAGTCATTGTTTGTCTGTATGTTGATGACATGTTAATAATGAGTAAAGACATTGACGATATAAATGCTACTAAACGCATGATGTCCAGCAAGTTCAATATGAAGAACTTAGGAGTTGCTGACTTGATCTTAGGGATCAGGATTCTCAAAACTCCTCAGGATTAGCACTATCTCAATCTCATTATATTGAAAGAGTATTGGATGAGTTCAAGTACTTGAATTTCAACAATGTCAAAACTCCAATTGATTTAAGCTTTACATTTCAAAAGAATGAAGGTGAAAGTGACTCTCAATTGGAATATGCCAGAGTGTTGGGAAGTTTGATTTATATTATGAATTGTACGCGACCAGATATAGCATCTGCTATTACCAAGCTGAGTCGGTTCACTAGTAATCATAATCAAACTCACTGGATGGCAATGAAATGTGTGTTGGGGTATCTGAAACATACACAACACTATGCTTTGCATTATAATAAATTTCCTGCAGTGATCGAAGAATATAGTGATGCAAATTGGATCACTGGGTCAAATGAAGTGAAATCCACATATGGTTATGTGTTTACACTTGGTGGAGGAGCAGTCTCTTGAAAATCATCCAAACAGACATGTATCGCTCGCTCCACAACGGAAACTGAATTTATTTCCTTAGATAAGGCCGGTGAAGAAGCTGAATGGCTCCGAAATTTCTTAGAAGATATTCCTTTCTGGCCCAAATCTGTGGGACCTATTTGCATACATTATGATAGTCAAGCAGCAATAGGTAGGGCAGGGAGCGTCATGTATAATGGAAAGTCTCGTCATATACGACGGAGAAAAAATACCATAAGGCAGCTGCTCTCTAGTGGAATTATCACAATTGACTATGTGAAGTCAAGCGATAATGTGTCAGATCCACTAACAAAAGGCCTAGTAAGAGAGGCAGTTGAAAGATCATCTAAGGGAATGGGTTTACGGCTTAGGACAAGTCATCATGGCGGTAACTCTATCTAGCAGACTGGAGATCCCAAGAGCTAGATTCAAGGAGAAAAACAAAGTTGTGACTGACGGTTCGACATTGTCAATTAACTCAATCCATTCTCATGATGAAGACAATGTTCAGGAACGAGGTTAAAACATTAAGGCTTGTTAATGAGTTAATAAAGCTTAAAGTTTTTAATGATTTGCTAAGTTTGGCAGATTTGACCAAATAGTGTATCTACGAGATGACACGGTTAGAAATCACCTATGTGAATGTGAAGTGTAAGCCGCTTCAAAAAGAATTTTTTGTCAAAAGCCTATTCTCTATACACTCATGAAACCAGGAGGTGTTCATGGCTGAATTGAACACAACCGTAAGAACCATAAATGGTAAAGGGTTAATTGTGTGACATATGGTTGTCTAGGTATACACCAAAGCTCGACGGTTTAAAGATATCGCATCTACCAATTGACCGAGTATATCCGACATATGTTCACTACGGAAAGTCCAAGGGGAAACCTACTTATCCAGATGCAATTGATCCTTGCTTGTAAAGTACACACTCGTCCGTGCATTCCTTTATGTTATGACCATTCTCCATTAATGTGGGGGATTGTTGGGTATAGCAAGAGTTAATGGGAAATGGAAGGAAGATGAAAAGAGGAATTGGAAAAGATTCTCTTATGCTTTAAGAAAAGGCATTTCTACCTCATTGGTGGTGGAAAGAAAAATATAAGTGTTTAAATAGAGAAACACTTCTATTAGTTGTTAAAAGGGTTGGAAAGAGGGACCCCCCTCGCGCCATCGTTATCGTCGTCGCTCGCTCGGCTTCGGCTTTGGAAAATGATCGATCGAGAGATTTTTTTGGACAAAGTTTGTTTTAATTATTTACTTAATTAAATTAAATATCCAAAACGTTTCAATTATTTAGTTAATTAACCGAAACGTTCCGACCGAACTCGGATCCGCGCGACCCGTTTTATTTAAAACACTTTCCCGTTTTAATTTGAATTTCCCGCTGTTGGAGATGACTGTTCTGAAAGGTTGCAACTTTCACGAACAGCCATGACCGTTTGAAAGGTTGCAAACTTTCATAAATGGTCGTGTGGTTTCTGAAAGGTTGCAACCTTTCAGAAACAGTTCCTCTTGCCTATAAATACCAGTGATTTTTTAGACTTTTTACTTACGAAAATTTTTGATTTCTTCTTCTGCTGCTGCACAAATTTTCTTCGTGTACTTTACTGCCGTTGAGTTGTTTGCTGACACCAGCGTTTTGGGTATCAATACACTGGTGATTGAGATCATTCTATCTTGGGAGGACATATTCCAAATCAAACCTTAGATACTAGAGGGGAATAATTTCCTTAAGGGGACACTGTGCATTCAGTGGGCTTGATCTTCTTTCCATTTTATTTTTCCGGATTCTGGTACGTTTTTTCAGATTTTAGTTTTGTGAATTAATTTTTGTTCTTCTGTTCTTCACTGGTTCATTAAACTTTGGTAACTTCGTGTTTCTGCAAAGTTTGTTGTAATCAGTAGTACTGTTTTAAATACAGATTGGGCAACAATAAGCTTTGCTATGATTAACAAATATCGTTATTTCACTAATGTAAAACATAAAATTATTTCAATATGGTCACAAAAAATCTGATCGCTTGAAGTAATATAAGTTGAATCTGTGATTTTTTTTTTTTTGATAAAGTGAGATTACATCTATCCAGTAGATGCAAAGATACAGAAGGGAGATCTGAATTTGGGATTTTAGTTTCAAATTTATATGTTAAGAAGTAATTGCAATTTTTTTTTTAAAAATAATCCAAAAATATACTTTCAATTTTTTACTCAAAGTAATGGTAGTTCATCATCTTGGCATGTATAAGTTCAGTGGACTATCAGTAAGATGCACACCCAAATCTATGATATTGGATTGAGTTTGGTGCCTCAACAAGTTCACCTATGGCAACTCTTATTTCTTGCAAACTCGTTTTTTACTTGATCTGATCAATCAAGTATCAACACTTGTATATAAATTTGTCAATATTAACTGCATAACTGAATCTAAATGTGTTTTTAAGGAAGATGGACTACTACTGACAACTTGTGAAACACTAAATTATGTCACTGGTGCTCATTAGTTTGTCCTATAAGTTGTTTCATTTCATATCCTCTGAGCAATAACTTTCATTTCTGGTGTAATCTTTTTTATACTTATGCCTGGTTATCTGCCTTATGAAGAGTCAAATCTCATGGCATTATATAAGAAAGTGTGTTTATTTGTTACTGGTCATTCCAAAATGCAATCGTATCATACATTTTCCTTGGAAGAGAATATTCAGGTAAGTGAGTATTTTTGACGAAACTCTACGAATGACACAATGATTAATTGATTTAATTTCAGATACATAAAGCTGAATTTACATATCCATCATGATTTTCTTCTAATGCAAAGAAACCTTGTAATTTAAATCCATCGACGGTATGTATATCTCACTATCTCCTTCTCCATGACAAAAGAGAAATAAAGCTGAAAAGTTAACTGGTGTAATGTGTTTATAGATAATAGATGTGTTTAGTTGACTCTTTATCTACACTTGAATTTAGCTTCTCATTCATTACCAAAATACAATTTGATGGCAGCATATATTTGCATTAGAAAGCCACAGGTTTCTCAACATTTGATATTTGGTACTAGGTAACGGGTAAGACCAGATCTGTATGCACAATTTTATATGCAATTTCCTTCGCAACTGGATTGATTATCCTGCATGAGTGGAGTAATATGACTCTACATATGGCTGAAAACATTTATAATGCACATGTGTGCCATCTTAAAATTTAAAATGAGTGTCAGTATGCACATGTTTATTTTACTGCTATAATTCGACCTTACCTGATTATGCAAAAAATGTAAAGTTGAAGGTAAGACTTAATTTGTATTTTCATTGGAATTGATGATGTTGTGAAGCTCGTTAATGTTGCATTAATTTTTTATGGCATTTACTTTGATCTTTAAGCGAGAAAATCAAACACATGGTAATTTTCATTCACTTTGAAAATGAGGAAGAAAACAAGGTCTTCTATGATGAGCTTGAGCTTGCACAAAGGAAGACAAAAGTGGTTGTTCAAGGTCTGTTTGGAGAGGTCTATTGCTTCAAAAGTTGATCTTGAATTTTAATTGAGATAGTAACAAAACTCGCTTTTGGAGTAGTCTTGATTATGTAGCATAGAATAAATTGTCAATTCTTAAAAAATAGCGACGAAGTGTGCTTTACAAGTAGATTTTATGTAGTGCATTCAATATCTATGTAATAACTAGGAAAGTTAGCCCATGCTATGCACAGGCCCAACATATTAGGCTTTCTTATGGTTCTTGAAGTATATTATAGGGAAAATTATATATAATACCAAACTATTAATTCTAATTAAATGCTATAACCACAGTTTGATTTAATTGTAATCTGTAGCAAACTATTGTCATTCGCCTCTCTCCCTGAAATTCTCGCTCACCACTCTCGTTTCTCGCTGGCAGTCTCTCCCTCACCTCTCTCACTTTATACAAACACAAATGTATAAAAATGTGTTTGTGTTTGTATAAAGCGAGAGAAAACTGTATATATATACAAATACAAATACATATATTTTCGTCTATACACTTATAATTATACAAATACAGTTCTTCCCCTGCCGAGTTCTCTTTTGTCTTTCTCTCTTTCTCACTTTATACAAACTCGGATTATACAAATTACAATGTATAATTTGTGTTGTATCAAGCGAGAGAGAGAGATTTGATATACAAACGTTTTATTTCGATTCAATTGTATACACATTCAAATTTTATGCAGATATACAGACACAATCATTGATACATATACATAGTAGTTACATATTTATAATTATCTAACCTATATACATATACAATTGTTGCGCTTTTATACAAACGAGAGGCCTGCCAGTGAAATTATACAAAACTGATGCTCCTGCCAGCGAGTTATACAATCTGATGCTCCATAGCAAACATAAAGTTTGCTATGGAGCGCAATTATACAAACTATAGCTATAACATACAAATATGATTTTTATGTTCGCTAAACCTAAAATTTACTCATTATTATAGGCACAATTTTTTTTCACAAAATGTCGTGCGTGAAGTCAATTGTCAAAGAAGGCAGAAGAACATCAGTACCAACAAATTTTCCTATAAGCTTTCGAAACCAGTATAGCATCTCTTCTTTACATACAAAACCAAAGCACTCAGTAAATTTCACTCTCACAATCATCAACAAGTAGGCTTTGAGGATACATTGTACGCAAAATTTATCTTCGCTAAAAGAAGCCAACAATCAACCAAAAAAATCAATTTTTTTAGCATGTTCTTCCTTTAATTCAGTAATTCACACAACTCTCAAATAAACAAAACAAAAAAAAACTGAAGGAGAATCAAATAATCTGTCTCAACATTTGAAACGAATGCAGTAGAAAGAGTGTTGTCTTCATGGACAAACAAGCCTTCTGGATTCCTCAAACAGCAATTGCAGAAACAGATATCAGACCGGAAATCACAGCTAGAACGCTAACTTGATGTTTTATAACAACCATATGATCCTCCCGAAAAAATAGAAGAATCAACCATTACGCAAAAAGCAAACCGAGATTCAAAATCTCGAGTTTGAATCTGGCAAGAACAGTGATGAGAAATAAGACATAGCAGTTAAATCAAGTAGTGGATAGCAATTTGAAATTTAAAAAGACCATTCAAATGTTAAATTAGATTCTAATTTGAATTACAAACATCTTGAGTCAAGAAGGAAGATACTTGTATAATAACTTCTTCTTTTCCTTTGCAAATCCCATCCACCATCAACACTATTTGACGGATGAAATTCGCATGATTGTATCTGCTATGCAAATAAATTACAGTAAGATTTTATTTGGTAAATAAAGTAGTCAATTTTTGTATATCAGGAGTCATTGAGCACTTAGTTGGATTATTGATAAATTACCTGTTGTGGATAGACATCAGGAGAATTGCAAGCAGTACTTTTGTGATCACAACTTCAACTACAAATAAATTTTAGGAAAGAGTTGTGACTTTTTCGATAATTCTTGCCTATCAAGTCGGGGAAAATATGAAGCTATTAGTAAGAGTTTAATAACGATAGAGACCCAAAACAATTAGAGATAAAAGAATTGTGATCTGTTTATTTAATCATAAAAGTGTAGGATTTACAAGATATTTATACAAGTAATAGAGTCCTAATTATCTACTGATTTCAAGCTAATGACTGTTAGCCATAATGGGAGATCCCTGATTTGGGGGAGATCCCTGATTTAGTGTCGATAAATAAGGTATAGTCAACACCCTCCCTCAAACTAATGTTGTGTATCACAAAACATGAGTTTGGACAACAGATAATTGTGTCTACTTCTTGACATGGCCTTTGTAAATAAATCAGCCAGTTGATCTTTAGAGGATATATACTTCAGGCTAATACTCCGATCTTCAACCAGTTCTCTAATGTAGTGATAGTCTACATCTATGTGCTTGGTGTTTTCATGATGAACGGGGTTTGTTGCTATTCTGATTGCACTAGTGTTGTCTCCATACAATGTGGTTGATCCTTTCATTTCGATGCCAAGTTTTGATAGCAACCTTCGCAGCCAAATGATTTCAGAGCATGCAGCAGACATACTTCTATATTCTGCTTCTGTGGATGACTTCGATGTTAGAGATTGCTTCTTGCACTTCCAAGAAATCATGCACGAGCCAAGCATCATGCACCAACCTGTAGTGATCGTCTTGAATCAGGGCATCCTGCCCAATCTGCATCAACGTATCCCACCATGTCCAATGATGAAGATGATGGGAATAAGAGACTCTGATTCACAGTACATTTTATGTATCTAATAACCCTGAGCAAAGCAGTGTAGTGCATCTTGTAAGGCTTGGTAACAAATTGGCTTAACACTTGTACTGCATAAGAGATGTCAGGACGACTCATAGTAAGATATATAAGTGATCCAACTAGACGTCTATACAAGGTCTGATCTCCAAAAATCTCTCCTTCCTCCTTTTTATATTTCGTATTCGCTTCCATTGAAGTATGAACCTTCTTATGATCAATAAGATTGGCTAACTGAACTAGATCTTATGCATACTTTTGTTGACTCAATCGTATGCCTTCCTTTCCATAACTTACCTCCAAACCCAAAAAAAATGTTAGCTTTCCCAAGTCCTTCATTTTGAACGAGGAGTGTAACAGATCTTTCAAATGAGAGATTCCAACTTCGTCGTTTCCTGTGATAATCATGTCATCCACATAAAGAAGGAGAATAGTAAAACCTGAGGTAGTCCAACGTAAGAATAATGAATAATCTGAGCTACTTTGAGTAAAACCAGCACCTAAGATTGTAGTGCGAAACTTTTCAAACCAAGAGCGAGGATCCTGCTTTAATCCATAGAGAGATTTCTTAAGACAACACACCTGATTTAGTTTAATATATTTATAACCTGGTGGTGGATTCATGTAGACCACTTCTTGCAAGTCTCCATGCAGGAAAGCATTCTTGACGTCCAGTTGATGTAACTTCCAAGCTTTTATTGATGCTAAGGCAAGAAATATACATACGGTCGTCATCTTAGCTACTGGAGCAAATGTTTCATCATAGTCGATTCCATATTCCTGCTTGTATCCTTGAGCTACTAATCTTGCCTTGTATCGATCTAGGGATCCATCAGCTTTCATCTTGATTGAGTACACCCATCTACTTCCAATAATTGTTACATTTGTTGGTCTATCCACCATATCCCATGTATCATTCTCCCCAAGGGCAACTAATTTTTCATGCATTGCATCCTCCCAACATTTCTGACCACTAGCCTGCATGTAAGAGTTTGGTACAACTATAGAATTCAAGGTTGTTAGTAAGGCATAAGATCGACCATATTCACATGTTGAGTATCCATATCATTCTAGAGGAGGAGCATGTCGAGATGATCGCCTAATAGGGTCAATGCTATTTTGACGAGTGGGAGAAGGTTGGTTGTTAACATTTAATGAGGCATTATGTGGGTTAGGTAAAGGATTAGTATTTTCCAAAGTAGTATCATTATCAAAAAAAAAAGATCGAAGTCATAAGTAGTACCTGATGTGGTAGAGGACATGGTCGACGAAGGACCAACGGCAAGGTGTCTATGGCAAGCAGCATCATGAGAAGAAATTATTTCAAGAAAGACATAGTAGAGAATTGTGAGTCTTTGTTAGTATAAATAAAAGAATTCTCAAAGAAGATAACATGTCGTGAGATTCTCAATAAACGACGTGTTGAATCATTACACAAATACCCCTTTTCAATATCATTGTATCCTAAGAAAATACATTTAACGGCTTTTGAAGATAATTTATGATGTTCATGATCCGGAAGAAGAACAAAGCACACACAACCAAATACTTTAAGATGTGAATAGTCAGGTAATTTTTTGAAAAGAATAAAATATGGACAATTTTGTTTCATGACCGAGGATGATTTTCTATTTATGAGATAAATAGATGTTTGGATTGCTTCAACCCAAAATATTTTTGAAACATTTGAAGTATCAAGAAGGGCTAAGGCAGTTTCAACATGATGTCTATTCTTATGTTCCACCACACCATTTTGTTCCGGTGTATACGGACAAGAACGCTGATGAATTATGTCTTTTTCTTGAAAAAAATTAGTGAGGTTTGTATTGACATATTCCCCTCCTGAATTTGAACGAAAAATCTTGATCTTTTTCTCAAATTGGATTTCTATAAGGTTATAAAAAAAATTTGACAATATTTGGTACCTCAGACTTGTATTTCAAGAAGAAAATCCATGTATAATGAGATACTTGATCAATGAATAAAATGAAATACTTGTATCCCAAACGAGATATAATTAGAGAAGGTCCCCAAACATCGCTATGAATTAAATCAAGAGTAGAATAATTAGTACTACTTAATTGAAATGAAAGTTTATGACTCTTTGATTTTGCACAAATTTAGAGGGAAAAATAAGTGAATGTTTGCCCAACAAATTACAAGATTTAAACATAAATTTTAACCGAGAAGCGTGTGGATGGCCTAAACGGAGATGCCACAAGTTCCACATTTTATATAAAAATTGAATATCTTTATTTGAAGCTGAAAGAAAATACTGATGGAGTTTGGTATCCTGAGATTGAAGAAGAAACAGCCTGTCAACCTTACGTCCCCTGGCCATCGTTTCCCCTGTCAATATATTCTGAATAACACAACCATTAGGAGAAAAATTAACCAAAAAATTTTGTTCTACAAGTTGCCCAACAGATAAAAGATTTGCAAAAGCTTTGGTACACAAAGAACTTCTGAAAATGATTTAATGGAGCCAATAGCTGATGCGGTTAAAACATGACCATTTGATGTAACAATTTCATGTCTAGAACGTGGCTTAGATAAATCAGAAAACAGTTTTTGATTTCATGTCATATGATTAGATGCAACAGAATCAATATGCCATATCGTTGAGTCTGAAAGTTTAGTCTTACCGGGATACGTAGCAGTCAGAGCTGAAGAGATTGCATTAGGAAGAGCAGCCACCAATTATTCTTGTATCATTTTGTAGATATCATTGCGATCAAGCACATTTGTGCTTGGTGTTTCTCGTGTTTCAGCATCCCTTGCCATCGCTTGGAAGGCTTTATGAGGAGTTGAGTGTTTCCCTGGACCAGATTTCTTACGACATTCCAGAATAATATGACCATCTTTCTTACAATAGTTGCAATAATTTCGCTTCTTGCAATGGGAAATAACGTGCCCTATTTCCTTGCAATGATAGCATTGAACAGTCTAGTTAGAGTTGCCCGAGGAAGAAGAAATTTTGCATGCAGCCAAGGTAGTGTCCATGGTAAGGAAATTCTCCATGGAAGCTTGAGAACTCAATCGAGTTTCTTCTCGAAGAACGTCTGAAACTACCACCTCCAAAGCTGGTAGTTTTTCCCTGTTAAGGATACTAGCACGCAAATGCTCAAACTCGGGCCTGAGTTTCATTAGAAATTGGACTGTCCTTGTCCTCTTCATCGTAGTCATGAAATTCTTCAATCCAGCCGCAGGGATAGAGGCGGCAAAAACCTGATCTTGTTCTGCCCATAATGTGAGTAATACAGAATAGAAACAACGAACATTTTTCTCACCTTGTATAGATTCTGCAAGTAGTTTTTCCAATTCAAATTATCTAGCCAAATTTTGTTGGTTACCAAGGGTATGTAGATGACTCCACATTTCTGATGCTTTCTCAAAAGATGTCAGTTCCATGGCTATATCAACAGAGATGGAATTGACAAGCCATGTGATAATTTTGCCATTGTCAGCCTCCCAAGCCTCTTTTTATTTGTCTTCTGTGGGTACAACCTTTGAGCCATCCAGAATACCAAGGAGGCATTTGCCTCTAATGAAGGCTTTGAAATGGAACTTCCAAATCGAATAGTTATGCCCATCAAATTTTGTTGACAAGGTATCTCGTGAATCCATCCTAATTCAAAGAGGAAAATAGAAGTCGAAGGGATCAGTCAAGGAATAGATTCAGAGATGACTATAGGAATGATGGATATGGATTGAGAATCTGAACCAAAGATGAATGAAACAAATTTACTGGAGAGAAAAAACTGAGTAGTGAGGATCTGAAATATAAAATAAGGGTCTTGATACCAAGTTGAATAACGATAGAGACCCAAAACAATTAGAGATAAAAGAATTGTGATCTGTTTATTTAATCATAAAAATATATAATTTACAAGATATTTATACAAATAATAGAGTCTTAATTATCTACTGATTTCAAGCTAATGACCGTTAGCCATAATGGGAGATCCCTGATTTAGTGTTGATAAATAAGGTATAGTCAACAGTAAGGAGATTCATTTTATTGTCGTTAGGCATATACCTATTTATTTAAACGTATATAGATAGCATCATGATACACCATTAATCAGAGGGAGGGAGGGAGTACAGACAACGGCAATATAAAGTGTGATTCGGTGAAGAACCATGTGAAACACCTAGAAAAGGAGAACGATCTGATATAATAAACTTTGGAGGAAGAAATAGCCAATATTCCATAAAAAAATAAAGACGATGATACATAAAGAAACAGAAAAGCGTAGGTAACTTTTGGAATCTTAGAATTTTTTAGGTTCGTTTTATTTTTAATTTTAGGAGTTTGATATTATGGTGCTGAATTTTGAAAGGTTAATTTGTCTTCTGTTGATCAAGCTTTTAGGTTCCTTTACCATCTTTTGTTGTTATACATACTAGTATATGTACCAGCGTGATGCGCGCTTATTGATTTATTGACAATTTCAAAATTTAACTTATTATAGAATGGTACTTATTTGAGAGGATATTAACATTTAGCACCTTGATAGGTTATAATAAAATATTTATGTAAATAAAGCAATATATAAATGTAGTTCAATGTCTAGATTTGACAATAATAATCGTTAACATTATTTAATTTATTTATTTATTAAATTGTTCAAAAGCATAAATACTCTCACCCTATCTAATATTATCCGCTTGTTAGAATACCAAAGATATAAAAAAATAATTGTTAGGTTAATTTAAAATAACTAAGAAAAATTCTATGATTATAATAATGCTAAAGCATAAAACTAAGAAATTTTAATCACTTGAATATCAAATTGTAGGCATATTATTCAAGTTTTTAAATTTTGTCTTTAATTTTTGTAAAAGTCATATACCAATTATATGATTGATTAAAGAAATTATATACCAATTATATAATTCTTACAGGTGAATGATATTTTAATAAATTTATTTTAAAATCAACTTTGAATAGCACATTGAACGAATAAGAATATATAAAAAAATATAATCCCATGACTATTTAAAAATGATTCGTAGTTAAATTGATACATTTTTTGAATTTATTCATTTTCTTGTCCAACATATCCTAATATATCTGTCACTATTTTTAGTATCAATTTGTCATTTATTTGTATTGATAGATTGTAAATCACATAAGCATCAAACACTTCAAATAAAATGATTTAAGTGGTTTTTTTCATTCAGGAATAGAAAAATACATTTTAAATATGTGTAGATAAGAATTTTTGTTCGTTGAATAAATTTTTTTAGTTGAAGTACATAAAAATCTTATTCAATTTTAATAATTTATTACTTTTTAAGAATAGATTATATATAAATTGCTCCATTAAAGTAATTGCAATATACAAACTTTTTTCTTCTAAAATTTTCACAGCTTATTTAAATGTTTATCCCAAAAAATGAAGAATCATACAAATGAATGAATAAAAAAAATTAAAATTCATAAAAATAAGTACTCGAAACTTGAAACTGCATCTCTCTTGCACTTATATTTGGCTCATTGTTGTTACATTGCATTGATATACAATTAAATAACATCTTCAATTATAACTTTAACAATATCTCAAAAAAAAAAAAAAAAAAAAAATTCAATAAATTCACACACCAACCATCCTATAAAAAAAAACCAAATTTAAAATCATTAAATATTATAAACAAAAATGGAAAAAAATATCAACAAAAATGAAGAATAATCTTTTTTACACTTTTCAAAATGATTGTTCCCTAATTAGTGAATTAGTTGGCTTTAATCTATACACTACCGTTATATGTTGAAGTTAATTATCCTTATATAATATATTTTTGAAAAAGTAAATTATTAAAATAACAAATTAAAGAGAAAATATGAGCAATTAAAAACCTTTTATTAGGACTTTTTAATTATATTTTTCAGAGTATTATTTTAAAATGTCAAGTAACTTTGCCTATCCTATTACTTATCATTTTTAAAATTTGATTAATACTTTTTTTGAAATGGTTACATTGAAATTTTTTATTTTTTTATTTTTGGTTTTTAAATTATAGCTTTACCTTATTTATTATATAAATAAAGATTAAAAGTTGAAGTAGTTACATACCCTTCATTAACTTTTTTTTTTCTTTACGATTTACCAAAAAAAAAATGCAACTGTCATTTTTCTATTTTTATATATTTAAAATAGTTAGATTAAAGTTTATATTTTATTAATTATATTTTTCGTAGTATTATTTTTGAAATGTCATGTAACTTGCATTTCCTATTGCTTATAATTTTCAAAATTTAAAATAATAATCCAATTATGATATAAACTTTTCAATGCTTTTGAAATTAAATGAAAATATTTTTGTTTGAATTTTTTTCAAAAATGTATATGTTTTGTTCATTCATTGTTCAATAACTTTTAATATATTTTATTTATTAAAATTTAAACCATATGACATTGTTTATATAGTAAGATTGTCGTCTTAAATTATATAGTAAGATTGTCGTCTTAAATTTTTATTCTTTTATAATTCTAAAGTGCAATGCTTACTTATATTTTGTTTATATATATTATTATTATTATATTATTTTTAATTTTTAATTTTTTATTGTTATATTATCATACGACTTTTTTAATAATTTGCTATTTGACTAAATGTTCTTTTTTACTGATCTCTTTTACTATATAATATTAGATGAATCTAGGTTTTTTTTTAATCTTGAAAGTTAATTTTTTCATATTTTTATTCTTTTTAAATAGTTTAATATTTTTTTGTTAATTCAATATAAACTCTGTTTAAAAAATCATGAAGTAGTTATTCCAGTCACATTTATAATTAGTTAATATTTTTTTGTTCCTTTTCTTGATTTATCTTCTTATTCTTTTTTATTTTATTTAAGATTAAAAAGTATCCTTATCCTTTGAACAAAAATATATTTATCCATTGTGCATGTAGCATTATTTCAGTCACATATTTATTAGTAGTTAATATTTTTTTTGTTCCTTATATGAATTTATCTTTTTATTCTTTTTTTTTTGTTAAAGATTAAAAAGTATTAGTATCCTTTAAAGATTATTTTTGATAATAATAATCTGTGAACTTTAAATATTGTCTTTAATTTGAATTCAATAACTCTAAAATTTTGTAATAAGAAGCAAGACACTTACAAAGAATTGTGCTCCTCTTATGCTTCGTCTTGCTTATGCTCTCTTCCACATCTAAACTTGTGTTCTTGTTGTAGCTCAAGCGATAAAGTTATTTTACAAACAATGGGTCCATCAACATGAACGATCAACTCCTTAATTATTAATAACTTCAATAAGTTTTTGATAATGTGAAACTATTAAGAAACACTTACATGATGATTCTTTCCATAGTTTATAAAGTTAGTACCATATGTAAAACTTCATCACATATAACTTGCAAAATCTCGAAGATGGTTGCAATTCTAAAAAATGAATAACAAAATATACAAACTGAACAATATATCAAAAAATACTATTCATAGAGAAAACAAAAAAGAAGTATGCAGAACTAAATGGTGTAACTTATATACATACCAAAAAGACTCATTGACATTTTAATACACTAAGAAAATCATGGAAAGCATTTAAATTCATATTTTGAGTGATTAAATACATATCTTTCTAGCATCTCATGCTCATATTCATATTTCTCCTTGATGAATTGTTTCCATCATCACGCATGAGAAGACTATTGCCATTCTGAAATAATTAAATATGAAATATTCTAATTATGATAAAACTTTTGAACAGTTACAACAATGTATAGTAATTTCGGATTTTCGGTAGTTTTTTTTTAGAAGAAGTGGGTGGGGTTGGTTTAGAAGACTTACTGAGGTAGTTTATTTATAGGATAATTGTAATACAGTAAAAAGTCATTCATTATGAGAAGTTAATAAACCGTTGATGAGAAGTTGTCATCAATTTGAAATTCAAAAACATAAATCAGATAAGGATTAAGATCAATTCAAATTAAAAATTGAAAAATTTTAAAAATATTTTTTGTTTGTATATTTTTAATATTTTTGTAACTTTTTGGTGAATTTATTATTATTATTAATATTATTCATAATAATAATAATTGTTTAATAAATAAAAATATTTTTAATTTCGAATTTAACATATTCTTTTTTGGGAAGTTTTCATATTTTTATTAATAAATAATAATAATATTAATAATTATTTTTTTTACTGAAAATAATAAATAAATTATTATTAATATACTATTTTATTATTTAATTCTGTTACATATATCTTTAATTATTTAAAATATCTGTTTTTTAGATATATAGATAGAGATATATAGATATATATAAAATATTATTATTATTATTATTATTATTATTATTATTATTATTATTATTATTATTATTATTCAAATTAATAAAAATATGATAACTTCCCACTGAAAAAAGAATCACACATCCTAATTTTTAGAAGTGAAAATTTTATAAATGACATATATAGGACAAATAATTTCAAGTTATGACAGTATAATAATTCTTTCAAGTTGTAACAAATTTTTTTTGCAGGTTCTAACATTTTATTAAAATAAAAAAATGCTTTAAAATAATAGTCGAAATAGATTTTTTATAAATAAAATAAAAGGTAAAAAACGGATATAGTTGTAGTAATAAATTTGAATTCATTAATGATAATTAATATTTGCCATAAAATTAGAAGATTCAAAACAAAAGAGGAATATTTATTTTCCTTTTTTTAACTCAAATCAGTTTAAAAAACTAGTAAAAATTAATTTGTTTGGAAAAAATATAAGGTAAAAACGGATATGTTAATAGTAATTAATTTTGAATTCATTAATGATAATTAATATGTGCCATAAAATTAGGAGATTCATAAAAAAAGAAATATTTGTTTTCCTCTTTTTACTCAAATCAGTTAAATTTCATTCAAAAAAACAGATTTTCTTTTTTTTTTCAAACGTTTGTCTCTCCTCTCAATTTTTTCTGTAATTTGTCGTCAGTCACAACAAGTTTCAGTTGATTTTTATCCAATAATCTTCATTTGTGTTGTAATGGATGACTTCTTATCAATATTATTAAACATGGTGGTAGATGGGATCCTTCAGGTTGGTGTTCTTTGCGATTTTTTATTTGTATTGTTATACAACTCAAACGTAAAAAAGAAAAAATTAAGAACAATGATACCGGAAAGGAAGTTTTCAGATTTTGGTTGTGTATAGTTGAATTTAATTGTGACGTTTTTGGTATGAACACTCTTTTTTTTTAGATTACATAATATTTGTTTGAAAATGCAAAAAAAATTGGTATGATTTTTTTTTTAATTTATGGTTTCTGGTAAAATAAATTACATAAAATTTATTTCTAATTGGTATACTGGTCATACCACTTTTTTGTATAATTTTGGACTTATATTTGAATGAATTGTGTATACTGGTTACTTAAAAAATTATTCAAATTTTGTTTGTGTATAACGTTTTAATTATGGCGTATGAATATTACATTGAAACACCTGAAAACTAGTAGACCAAACTAGGACCTTACGTGAGGGTTTTAGAGTTTGACGTGAGGGCTAGAATTGTAAAATGACTTCCTGAACTTAGAATGAAGGTTTTAGAGGTTAAACGTCAAGGTACGACTCCCCAAGGGGTCCTTGAGGAGGACCAACCAAGGGTTCCTTGAGGAGGACCCTAAAAACAGCCCTAAAACAGTCCCTAGGCAGTGACCCACGAAGGGCATCCACGAGCCGTGGATGGACCCACGCCCCATGGGAAGGGGTCGTGGGTCAAGGCCTTGCTTCCCTTGTTTTTCTTAGCCCCAGTACCCATCCACGAAGGACCAGTACGGTCCATGGGTCGGGGTCTCGTGGGTGGGGGCAGTTTTGAGTTCAATTATTTTAAGTTGGGGACTTAGGGGTTAGTTCATTATTAGTTAGGGGTTAAATGGTGTCGTCTTATTAGTAATTAGACCACCTATATAAGTCTAATATACCCCTAAATATATTGATCCTAGACATTATTTTCAAATCAAAGAACCCAATTTCCTCCAAGAAATTTTCTCTCTAGAAAGTGAAGAAGAAGAAGAGAAGGAAGCTAGGTCAAATTCCTCCATTGTTGCATGCTATTGTGAGGGCTTTGAATCAAGGTATGTTAGCTTATTCATCTATATATTCTTCCATCCATAGAGCCCCCTAGATTTTTCCCAAATTATGAAGAAAATCCTCAATTCTAGCTAGGGTTTCTTCCTATCTTGTGGGTAGTGTTGAGTATGATTTCAATTGAGTGGATAATACTTGTTTATGATCGTTTTAGTATTGAATCATGATATATTGATGATATTATATGTTTCCATGGCTAACCCTAAGTCTGAATTGATGAAATCAAAGTATGCGGGTTTATGCCTTGTAGAGGGAAATTGATGATTCTTAATTGATCTTCTAGAATTGTTGACATGTATAGTAATTGTTTAAGAATAGAAGCATGTAAACATGAATTGAATTAGATTATAGTATATGTGATGGATCATGACTAGTATAGCTTGATATTGAACCTTTCTGAGGATTTATGACTAGAATCACTTGATAATGAAGCATATGATTAGAATGCCTTGAAATCTAGATATGAATGATGATTGTAGGAAGTAAATCTTTGAGAGTGAAGTGTCTATAATCATGATAGGTTGTTATGTTGTGAAGGAATGTTCTCATATACACATTTAGGCATGAATATGCTAGGAGATGAAAGGTTCTCTCACATAGAATGATTCTAGGTTGGAAAGCTTATTCACCTAAAATGAATCATGCATATTAGACTAGAATAGCTTGAAGTTGAGTCATAGTATTCCTTCATGAATAACTTGACTTGGTAAGACAAGACCAAGCTTGGTAGCTTAGGATTGAGGATCCATACTCTCCTAAGGTTAGCTTGAACTTGCATTTTAGAATGCCTTTATGGTAGCATGACTTGGTTAGGCCAAGACCATTTCATGGTATCTTGGGATTGAGACATCATACTCTTCTAAGGGTAGCTTGGGATTGAGGACACATACTCTCCTAAGGGTAGTTTGCACTAGCATCATAGAATGCTTGCATAGTAGCTAGGATGGAACATTTCACCCTTCCTTGTATAGCTCGGACTTGCATGATAATATGTCTTCCATGGTAGTAGTTTAGCATAATGTAGTTATGTTAGTAAGATGACTAGCTTGGTCTAGCCTATTAGGATGCTATTCCTTGGTAGCCTTGAATTGATAAATAGAACTCATTATGTGTATTGACTTGCCTTGTACTAAGTAGACAAGTACCTAAAATGAATAATGGCAAATAGTATAGAGGGACTAGTCCCCAATCTAGTGAGTATGTATGATGGCCTAAAGTGGTACTTAGTGTGAATGGTAGTATGGGATGCTATTCATGCATTGCACAAGTATAACTTGAAGCTACTTATGAAGTGTCCTCTTATATGATGTATGCGTAGCTTGGAGTGTTGCTATAGTTGCCTTCCATGATATGTTGACTAAAGGTTGTAGTTTCCTTGTCTATATGAAGTAGGTCAAGAATGAGACCAATGAAGGGTAAGTATGAATATGGTGACTCCAAGGTCATGCTTAGTGTGGATGGTATAATGGGATGCCATTCATGGATTGCACAAGTGTGTTTTGAGGTTACTTAGGAGTGTAGTGCTCATATGATATGAAGGTCTAAGTGTAGACTATGCCATGAACATGATGTATCTCCTATGCTCAAGAATTATGTCTTATGTTGACTTATGCTTATATGATGCTTATGTTGGAGATTATGCTTATGACTATGTTATTATCTCTTATGCTTATGTCTCATATTGACTAACCATTTTGAGATGCTCTTATGATGTTGTGCTAGCTAACATATTTAGTACATTTTGTACTAACGCATACTCTTGCCTATATTCTTATCATATGTAGGATTCGGCGAGATTGAGTTCCATTTTGGAGGCTAGGTTTCTAAGAAGCAAAGGAGTTGAAGATTTGGTGAGTCCTCGTAGCTTCGAGGATGTGATCACCTTTCCCTTTATGTCATTTTCTTTATGTTTTAGACTTTTGTATGGGCTGCGTCCCAAAGTTTTATTCAAGTCAAGTTTAGATGGTTTGAGACAAAGTGTAGTAAGACTTCCACTTGCGTTTTATAAAGACTTCGGTTGTATGGATAAAGTTTTAAAATTTCTGTACTTTTCTATTATCTTATGTTATGATATGCTAAGGGCTTGTATGAGACCCCTTTGGGGTCAAGTACGCCATGTTACATCTAGGGTGTACCCCTGGGTCGTGACATACATAAAATTTGTTTGAAATTGGTATAGATTTTTGTATGAATATTCATTTTTTTTGTATGTTTCTAGTTTAAAAAAATTACATAATTACTTTTTGAAATTGGTATACTGGTTATACCATGTTGGTACAATTTTGGCATTATATTGAAATGAATTTCGTATACTGTTTATCTAATAAATGACAATTAATTGTTAGAAGTATTATTAATTTTTTGGTATTATTCTGGTATAAAAATTGACATAATTTTTTTATGAAATTGGTATAATAGTAAGATCAAATTTGTATGAAAATTTATTATTTTTATGGCGCAAATCTGGTATGATTCAATTTCTATTTTTGGCATTATATTGGTTGGAATTGTGCATAATAGTGGGATGAAATTGGTATACTGTTTATTTAATAAAAGATAATTAATAGTTATAAATTGTATGATTTCGTATTCTTTTTTGCATGAATCTGGTATGAATCAGTGTTTACTTTTGGCATGAAATAGGTATAAAAAGTATGCATAAAAATGGTATGAAATTCTTATACTGATATAACATATGTATAAAAATTATTTGTACTTTTGTATCATGTAATACCGACACAATAATTTATGATGGAACAGAAAAATATTCAATTCAAAAAGTATCGGAGCATAAATTATTGCCGTCTGGTTCAAAAAGAACTGTAGGAAGACCACAACAACTTGAACGTTGGAAAGGGATTGCTGATGTGAAGTTCAAGAGGTCTAAGGTTACGTGCAGTACATGTCGTCGAGAGGGACACAACAGGAAGACATGTTCAAATAACCCTGCTAGAAAAAAAGACATAATTTATTTTGATTTTGATTTGGTTGTTTTATTGTGACAAACTCATGTTTTATTTATTATTTTGTCTTTTAAGTTAATGAATTATAATTTCATAACATTTATTATGTGTACTAGCCAACCTAAAACTAGTTAATGTTGTTTCCAATTTGTATACATTTGGTATCGAACTGATATTCCATTGGAAATATTGAAAAAAACAACATGGAATTGAGATTTCAAACGAATTAGCCAACCTAAAACTACTTAATGTTGTACTCAATTAGCATACATTTGGTTCTAACTGATATCCCATTGGAAAAATTGAAAAATCAACATGTAATTGAGATTCAACCAAATTAGATAATCTAAAACAAGTTAATGTTGTATCCAATTGGTATCCAACAAATATCCCACTTGAAAATGGAAAAAACAAAATGTAATCGATATTTCCAATTAGTATTAAACTGGTATCCAACTGGAAAATTTAAGTCTATTTGTATCCAATTGGTATTTAATTAGTATCAAACTGGTGTCCAATTGGGTATCAAATTTATATCCAACTAGGAAAACTAAGTTTATTTGTATCAAATTGGTATCTAATTGGTATTCAGCTGAAATACAACATATAATTAAGATTTCAACTGAGTAAGTCAATCTAAACTAATTAACATTATATCCAATTATTATCCATTTCGAAAACCTAATTGTAACAATGTATACAATTGGTATCTAAATAGAATTTTAAGATATTTAATTCTTATTACTTTGTATATGTAGATTTTTTTTCAAACTAAAATCTCAATCTAAAACTGGTTACTGTTGATATCCAATTTGTATCCAATTGGCATCCAGGTTAAAAAATTATGACTAATACTGCATGAAATTGGTATCCAACTGGTGGCCAACTTTTAACCATCTGGGTTTAATTAAGCCTAACAATGTATATTTATATACTCAACATAAAACATACTCTTGATTTTCAAATATCATGAACGAAAATCAATAAAATTTGTTTAATACTGCATAGGAACAATAATGCATAGTATATATTATTACAAAAAACTGAAGCAAAAAATAAACAACATCCTAAAATCATGAAAGTCTAAGCCAATCATCTATCTGACAACTGATCTGTTTGGTCTTGGTGTATGATAATTGGTAGTATCCAAATCATGTTATTTTGCTATGCTCGGTCCATCAATATTGCTAGCAACAATACCAGTTACTTCACTCTCACTAATTGTGTCATCAACGTTCTTACTTCTTCCATATTGCCATGGGATTGTAGCGTACCTTTGATGATATTTTACATCAATGTCAATGTGACCCATATCAAAAACTTCATTGCTAATACATTCCGTAAATAAACATGTGTACATGCCACAATCACTGAAAAAATATTGAAAAAAATATTTTGAAAAAGAAAGTGAATTAATTATTATGAAAAAATTACAATAATTTAGGAATACATACTTTGATATTGGATCTTGTTAATGTACATCATTGATAAATTCAACGTTGAGAGGATCAAGTTGAGCGGCAGTTTTCGTTTAAATGGAGAAGAAGAACAATGGAGAAGTTGGAAGACAAAGAAAAATCGGCGTGGATGGAAAAAGAACGTGGGTATGTGGAAGTGGGGTGGGGTGTGGCATGTGATAAGGTAAAAAAAATCCCATGAAATGTGTAATTGATAATTATGAACTTATTCTCTCTCATAATTTTCTCTTTCTCAACCTATTAACATTATATAAATTAATTAATAAAATACAATTAATTAATTAATTAATTAATTTATAAATTAAAACCGATCTGTTAATAAATGTGACAGTAACAAAAGAACAAGAATCAAGGTAAAATCCCTAAAAATGTGTAAGAGATAATTATGGTAGATTTTTTATTTATATCATTTAGTAATAAAAATAAAATTATAAAAGACAAATTATTTAATAAAGTAAAATTAAATTAATTTATAAATGAAAAGTAATTTGTTATAACCCGTAATTAAACTGTTATAAGCAAGAATATTTTAAAAGTAGATTTAAAACCCGTAATATTGCCCCTTAAATATATATGTGGGGTGATTTTTCCCAATAAGAACCGTTTTAAATTAAGAAAAAAACTTTAGTTGTAAAATAAAATAGTAATTTAGAAAAGGGCTTAAAAGGTCTTAAACAGTTAGAAACGCTAGACACATGGGCTCAATAAAGTATGTATTACGGTCTTGACAGACCCTTTGCTCGGGTAAAAAATTTCTTACCATACAGCTATCAACCTATAATAAAATCCTGCATATTTTGATTCTTATTTTTTAATAAGGATATTTATTAACCTTGGTCTGGATGGCTTGGCGGACTACCGCCATACCCCCCTAGATCCTGTGGTTAAAATGGTATCAGAGCCTTTAACAGTCATGGAGACATATGTAATATAAGATCTGGATAGTTCAATATAGATATGATTCTCTGAATCATGGATCTGGGAGAAGTAAGTACTAAAAGTACTAGACTTGAAGAGGTAGATATACCTCAAAACCTTGATTTGTTAAACAAATGGACTATTCCAAAAGTTTCTATCAAAACCATTTATGATTATGGTTGGTTTGATAAATTGTCTTCTAAGCAATTGATAAAAACGACTGAACAGTCTTTAATTTTAAATTCTTCTGAACAAACTATTCGTTTGTTAAATAAATGTGATATTGATTTATATAAAAATATTTACAATTATATGCACATTAGCATTGTTCAAATTGCTTTTAAACCTTTAACCCTTAAAGGGTTACCAGAGACATTCCTAGTTGCTCTACGTGATGCTAGAAATTTAAATTTTCGTCAATCTTTGATGGGTTCGATTGAATCAACTGTGGCATATGATCCAGTTTATTTCAACACTCAACCAAATCTTCAGTTATCGCTTTTCGATGTTAATATACTAGATGTTTTAACTTTAAATATAAAAACTCATGGTTATAATTATGCACCTGGTTCTGAGCTTATATGCTTATCTTATAGAATTTACTATAAATTGTTATCTACTCTGAATCCTAGATATAAATTATATGATACATCAAATCAAACTATTTTAGTAGAAACTAATTTTGCCAAATTCAAAGTCACCACTAGAATACCTATCAAGTGGGATGAAATTGATTTTCCTAATACTTGGACTCTAGACTCGGTAATATCTCCTAGTCAAATTGCGAATAATTTAACAAATAGTGATTTTTCGCATGTTACTCAAAATCCAGATGGTAGGATTTATATTCAATTTAATGATAAGTCTACTGTTTATAACAGACATTCATTCTCTAGTCAGCGCTTATTACCTGTTGTTCATCACATTTCGCCTATAGAACCATTATATGGTCAAGCTAGAAATTGTGCAGCTTCTTTGCATACTATTGATTCTAGAACTGTTGATAAAGTTAAGATTAATCCTCAGACTAATATAGTGCAGGATAAGGATAACCTATCTGATAAAGATATTCCTACGGCTTCTGAAATGAGCTTTGATTTAAATGATACTTAATGATTCCACACCAAATTGATTTTAGTCCAGGATCCCTGGCAAGAAAACATATTCAAAAGGATTTTTTTAGTGAAAAATGGAATCAGTTAAAACTTGGTTTTTTGAGACTTATAGTCAAAGTGATCTTAATAATATTTCGAAAGAATTCTATGAAACTTGTGCTTTGCATAATGAAATTATGTATTTCGTTCCTTGGCTTATAACCACTTATTTGTCATTATATATTAATGTCTTAGAACGATCTTATAAATATGGGAGCGGTAATATTATAAATGCAATTTATCCGCCTCAAACCCCTTTTATATTACCCAATAATACGGGACTTACATTCTCTGCTTTTCAGAAATTTATTAATCATAATATTGCTCAAGTAAGTATTTCTGAAATTAATAATTTAATTTCTCAAAATAATTATTTGAGTCTGTATGTTAAAGTTTTGGGCGAACATATTAGTTCTCTTGATAAAAAAACTCAATGAGTTAACTATTTTGATAAAAAATATGAGTACTTCTTCGAAACCTTCTGATATGGCTTCTACTAGTAAAGAAGGTCAAACTGTTATTACTCATGTTCAAAGACCTCCTGAGATTCGGGATTTTAAATTCAAATCGATTAATGATTTAGAAGAACTTCTTGAAAGAAAGTTTTCGGGTTTAAGTACAAAACTTATTGATTTATCAAATGATTTTGCTAATAAATTAGAAGAAAATTTTGATTTAAAAAATCAAACTTCATATGAAGTTAATAAACTTAGAGGTATGGCTAAACCAACAAAGTTTAAATATGCCGATAAACCTCGAATGGAGACGTATTATTATCCACGTCCGACCCCTCAAGACGTTTTGATTGAAGAACGTGATTAGAATCAGACTAATACATCTTATAGTGGTTCCGATATTTATGAACAGAATCTTGATGGATTTACTGAACGTCAATTAACTATTCTGGTACATCGGATGCTGATGTATTCCACTATTTGCAAAAGTACTAAGAATACTGATCGCAATATTTGTAAAATGATAATTGCTGGTTTTACTGGTCAACTTCGTCGCTGGTGGGATAATTATTTATCTACTGAACAGAAAGCTTCTGTTATTAATGCGATAGCAACCGATGAAGGTATTGATAACCTAGGCATGGCTCTAGTAAAGAATAGAGAAGATGTTGTTTATACCTTAGTTCTTACTATCTTAGAGCACTTCAACGGTAGATTTACCAGTCAGCATGGGACAGTTCGTACTCTACTGAATGGTCTAAGATGTAAGACCTTGACAGAGTTCAGATGGTATACAGATACTTTTATGAGTCGAGTCATGGAATTGCCTGAAAATAGGCTTGACCATTGGAAGGCCAAATTTATAGATGGCCTGCCTCCTTTATTTGCAGAAAGGGTTAGAAAAATCCTTAGAGGATCCGTTGGAGAAATCCAATATGTTAATTATACTTATGGCAAGTTGATAGGCGTTTGTACACAGGAAGGATTAAACTTGTGTAATGAGTTAAAATTATCCAGACAACTTAAGATAGATAAGCTTAAGGAAAGATCTCAATTAGGGGATTTCTGTACCCAGTTTGGTATACCTGGACCACCCTCTTCTTCAAAACAGAAGGTGTTCAACCCTGATAAACCTTATAGGAAAAAGAAATACAGGACTCAAGAGTACCGTGATAGCAAGAGAGCGTATAGAGACGCCAAAAAGGCCCATAGAAAATCATCTAGATTTACTAAAAATAGGTCTAAGCGTGATATCGCTAAAATTAAGTGTTATAAATGCGGTAAGCTTGGTCATATTGCTCCAAACTGTAAGCTTGAAAAGCTTAAATCTCTTGCACTTGATGATGATTTGCATGATCAGATATATGGGTTATTACACACTTCAGGATCTGAATCTGATTATACAGACTCCGAATCAGATAATGAAAATGAGTTTACAGATTCCCCTGTTGATAATCAGAAAATTGATGATACTTGTAATACTTGTCAAGGTAATACTTGCAATTGTGAAAATGATGAATTTTATAAATTACAATCGCAGTTTGAAGATCTTAATATTCAAACTCTCACATCTGATAATGTGATTGAACTTTTGAAAGAAGTTTCTGATGAAAAGGTTCGTGAAAAGATTATTCATTTAGCCTCTAGTTCTCAAACTATTTCTAAAAATGCTGAAAGTAATTATTCAAAATCAAAAGAAAAAATTGATTATTATGCTCCTTATTCTTTAGCAGAAGTTAATAAACGTATTCAACAGGCTACTGTTACGAAAGAAACTTCTTTTATTAGAGACACTTCTTTTGTTGATTTAAAAATTGAAGTTGAAAAATTGAAACAAGAGATTAAATCTCTTAAACAAAATTAAATGATTTGTGATCATCGCATTACTCAACTAGAGAAAGATACTTCTGAAATTGCTGCTCCATCCTCTTCTTTTAAAGGAAAAGAACGAATTGATGAATCTGTTATTGAAAAATCCGATTCTTTCTTAGGAATGATGCAAGTTATAACTGCTCATAAATGGCATATTAAATGCACTATTTTGATTGATAATCATTTGCCTATAACTGTTGTTGTCATGATTGATAGTGGTGCTGATGTTAGCTGCATACAAGAAGGATTAATTCCTTCAAAGTATTTTGAAAAAACTACTCATGTGGTTAAATCTGCATCAGGGCATGCTTTAGATATAAAGTATAAATTGTCAAATGCCCGTATCTGTCAAAATAAAGTTTGCATTCCTCACTTCTTTTTCTTAGTAAAAAATCAATTATAC